>APFE031310651.1:5936-36687 GCA_000404065.3 Pinus taeda
AAAACCATCGCATCCAATACCATGGACTGAAAACCATTGCGTCCAATACCATGGACCGAAAACCATCGCGTCAAAAAAACATGTGTGAAAATCATGCACAAAACCATAGGTGGGTCCGCCCAACCTAACATAGGGTCCAAAACCAAATTTTTTTGGGGCGCTGCCCCGGACCCCATAAAGTGGGGTTACGGGTACCCCTCAAACCCTCTGTTAACTATGTGGAAAGAATATAACACAGCCCAACACGTACCCCACCACCTTGTGGGCGTAGCGTGCAATACCATATTCAAGGCCTGGAATCGTTGCTTTTCCAACACCTCCCTTTCAAACTTATCTAGGAAAGTATCTACCTCACTTAGCTAATCATAAGTAGGTAGATCCTTCACTTCTATCAATATGCAGTATAGTGACCTTGTCATCATGTTATAATTAAGCATGGTTACCTCGTGTAACTGGTTCTGCCATCGTTCTATCTCTTCATTTGAATATGAAGTGTAGGAGCTTTCGTGCTCCCATGATATTCGTCTATCTATGGTGGGATCTACCCAGTCTTTCTCTCCCGCAGTTATCTTTTAGATGCAGTCCAAATCATCGTCACTTTCATAGTCATGCACCGGCTTTGTGTAGTGCAATCTCTCAGCAGGGTCTAAGGGTATAACTATGCACAAAGACTTCTTCTCAAAAATCATCTTGTGCTTCTTTATATTAATCACCTCATTCATGTCAGTGGCCCAATCAATTCCTAAGAGCATGGGGTAGGGACTGATGTCATCAACAATCTCTATCACCTCAAAGTTACTTAGCGCGCTCGCTCCCTCAATATCCACGGTGATTCCCTGCAATTGGCCCATAGGTATTATCTTCTGTTGGTTCGCCATTCGTAGTTGAATAGGAGACCACTGCAGCATAGGCCTCCCCATGTGCTCCCATGTCTACTTCGGCAGAACGTTCGTGTCCAATCCTAAGTCCAGAATTACTTGGTCCATCTCATATTCTCCAATCTGCGTGGTTAGCCTCATTTCTCTCCCCATCCTTGTCTCTGATTTCCAATCTTCCAGACTACGCGTAGTTCTCCTGGCGCAGTCCCAACACATCTGTTAATGAGTTCCCACAATCCTTTTACAACCAAACTGTCACGCAGTAGCTTCATTCATGTTTCTAGGAATGTCGTAAGCATAGATGGATCCATTTCCATATTTAGTCTATCTTTGCTTCCTCAAGTGGAGGCATCAAGGAAGCTCTTCTTAGCTTCCATGAAGGTTTCCTTAGCGTGTTCCAAATCAAACTCTGCTTCCTTCATCGGAGCCTTGCGAACCCAAGTACTATCTTCGAGCTGTTTTCATTTATCATCCCCATTGGCGATTCCACTTCGAAGCACAATATTCACATTCAGATCTTCCTCGTGTGGCTCAGACCTCATCATTTGCAGGTTCTGAGTTAGGGGAGGTGGTAGTGCTCCCTTGTCGAGTATCCTAACTATCAACATAGGACAATACTCAGACTCATGATCAAACAAGGTACAATATAGACATGATGGGTGTGTTGGATTTGTACAATCATGGGCATAATGTCTTGGCCCTCCGCAATTGTAGCATATCAGCTATTCGTGACCTCTTCTAGGTCCTCCTCCACCTCGGCCTTGTCTGCGCCCCTGAAATCCTATTCGCGCCACTCCTGCATTCGGGTCTAGGGGCCACGATTCGGCCTGAACTCTGTAGGTGGGAGTTCTATCCATCATTAGTTCATAGCTTCTATAAGTGCACTCATTGTGTCGATCAAATCTACAAAAATTACAGAACAATTGTTGCGAATTCTGAGTGTACTTCTGTAACAAATGGTAGTTGTCCGTAGCATGATTTCCTCCTATTTGACATATCACGCACCACAAAGTAGGTGCCGTGCTATGTCCTTCTTTTTCTTCTAGCCTTAACAACATCAGTCCTCCTCCTGCAAGGTAATGCGCGAACACCTTGCAGTGGTCCTTATCATGAACCTGACCCTTACATTTAACGCACCATACCTCTTCGGGCACTTCTAGTCAAGCTGCCCTATCTTGTTTCAGACTCTGCATTTCAAGGCATAAGTTTTTCAACTGCATGTGGATCTGGTAAACTCCCAAGGTAAGATCCTATATTGGGGTCTCATGCAGCCTCATCACAATCCCCAAGGCCTCTGCCTGAGTCATTAACCTCTATTGCTACATCGCGTTCCTCAAATGCGGCGTTAGCGATGCTACAAACCATTCGTGGTGCTGTCCATCTGTCAAAGTCATATTAACTTCGCGAATTGTGCACTTCAACCTCTGATCCAACTTCCAAGGAGTCTCGCCTAGTAGCATTGTGACCTCTTTGAACCCAATGATCGACTGCGCTTCTGACTTTGGCTTGCTAGATTCCTTATTTAGCACAATTTGGATATCCACGACCCCCACATTCAGATTGTCATTAGAATGCTTAATCTATCAGGTCATCGCGTAGTCCTGTAGGGCACTAACCAATGTTGCTTTCTTTATGTTGTAATATATAACTCTCTCTGCTTCCCATACGACTCTTATCACGAACCAAAATTGGTCCGGATCTTCATTTCCTACTCCTTTGAACACAGGGAATTATATCGCGCTTTCCATGTTGACTCGTGGTGGTGGCGAAGGTGGTACAGGTGAAGATGGAGGTGAAAGCAGTGAAGCTTGTGGTGGTGTGGGTGCAGGTGGTATGCGCAGAATCCTTTGCCTTATCAAATGGATTGCACTTCACGGAGAGACCTTCGCGAGCTCTTCCTCGTCCCCTTGTGGAGGTGAAATCAAAGGGATATTCTTTGGTCCTTAATTCCTTCGTTTTTGTAGGTTTTTCCACTTCGCGTGGCTTTGAACATCAAGGTAATTGCATAACCCTCTTTTCACACAGTATCATTTTAATCCAAGTATTCAGAGACTTTATGTACTTACCTCATGGTCATTTGGGAAGCGTCGATCTGCCTCGTTATAGCTGACTGAAGTATCTACTGTGAACTCAGTAATGAATCCTCCTATAATTGAGCGAGCTAGTGATCAACAATGTGTGCGATCTTATCTTCTGACGCTTCCAATCTGTGCACCAACTATGGGGTCCACACAATATGATTGTCAAGTGCCCACCTTACTTGGCTATCTGCTAGCTTCACGATCCACTTGTACATCTCAGTAGGGAAAGATGCGAAGAAGATTTCGTGGATCTCTGTGTACATATAGAAGTCTAACCACTCTTCTTTTGTCAGTCGCGAATTCCTGTTATCCTGCGCTGCGAAATCATGAATTCTCCTGTCCAACCAACCTTCAATTTCCTTCTTAGTTGGATTCCAATGATACGACATCAGACATCTCTATGTAGATTCTGGTCTTGGTAATGGAACCATTTATTGGCTTGAGGGGGCCTGACCTAGGTTCGTAGTCACTTAGCCAAACAAATCCCTATACTACTGGCCCTTTTGGTAACACCCTGCTGAGTGCGGACTAAGGTCTCACCCGAAGTAGATGGCGGGATGCTGGAACCAAGTTTCCACACCCTTGAGATGTCTGAGGGGTTGGTTTAGTCCAACTGTGAATACCTTTGCGCAGGTCACTTCGCGCACTATCTTGACTTGCGAGGCCTTCGCGATCTGTTATAATCACCTTTGTGCAACCCTAACTAGGGGCTAAGGTGATTTTGCGCTGCCCTAGCAGCAATTTGCGCTACTTCCCCAAGTTACACCACATATCTTACTTATCTTCCTATAAGAGTTAGTTATCTTTGCATATAGATACTTTATCTTATATTCACTTTATCAACATATTCATATAAGTTTGCGCATCATATAAACAATAGAAATGCAATTTATATCCGATACATTTAATGCACAAAACATGATAAAGACACACAAAAATGATGTAAAACTTCTCTTTATTACTTCTCCAAAGGTTACAAACTCGACTCGCCCTACGCACTCAACTGCAGGGGTCTGTGCACTCAGCTGCACACTACTAGGCTCTGCACACTTAGCTGCAAAGCCTTCTCCTACTCTATGACCCAAAGACTCGACTCTACACTTAGATAAGATTCAATTCTTCATCATTCATTTATGACTATCCTTCCCTCCTTTACAACTTAGAGCCTCGCTCTATTTATACAATCCCATGGTCCGTGGACCATGGGTAGATTTCTAAAGCCAAAATTACATTACAAAAATGAGGGCGGACAACCCTATGACTCATTTACAATCTTCACGCTCTGCGCCCACAAAATGCGAAGTCTTTACATAGGATTTGGTCAAAATCTGGGCTTTAAGCCCCAAAACTTGCCTTGGGGGATCCCACGCCCAACATTGAGAATTCCTTTGGTTGAGTTTGGAAACTATCGTTTTCAAATTAATTCATGTTATGCATGAATACCAGGAAGTTTTCTAAGACTTAAACATTATATGACATGTGAATGTGCCATATTTTATGAGGATGTGAATGATGAAAGGAAAGTATATGTCATGCCATTTTACTTGATAAAATTATTATCTAAAATCATTCTTGTGGAAGGAGGATTGAGTATGCTTATAAAAAATATGGTGAATATATGAATGACATGATTGGAATAACATGATGAGGTTATCGGATGAGATCCCTTGTCATGTAAGGGATCCATGGAGCAACTGTGGAGTCTTGTGGTTACTTATTATCATGATCACTTATGTGTCATGTTTGTACATGTGACAAGGAAATTATAATTGTGGTATCAACTAATACAGTAACGACTAAATGGATTCCTTGGTCAATTAATGAAGCACATACACTATTACATATCTGCTTGGGTTGATAATACAAAGTTGGATGAAGTTCGTGTGGAGCATACAAAACACTGAGTGTTTGCTTCGAATGATAAATCACTCAATGCAAGAGCAAAGAAATAGCTACAAAGATAAGTATTGGTTATCATTTTCAAGAAATTTTGTTAATAATATGCTTTAATTTGGTTTAGCGTTTTGATTCGTAATGACTTGATTTATGTTTTAATATGATTATGCTATGTTAGAAATTGATTTTAAAAACTTATTATTATCTCTCATGACATGTAAGTTTGTGATGTAGGTGAAATATTAAGCTATCCAATATAAACATATTAGGTTTATTGCAAGGAAAATCAACAACATATTGGTGATACCAAAATGCATAGTAGCACACTAGAATTGAAGACATCTGGAACAAGTCCATTGTGGTGATGCTAGAACTTAGATGTATGCATTGATTTCCATGAATTAAGCCATGGTTGATATGACTGTGTTATGGAAAAGAGATGTCTTTTCTATAAATACTTTTTCAGGGGTGAGAAAGACTTCCCAAGGGATGGATCACCCGAGGAACTTGGAAGTAGAGAAGGAGTTGCCAGAACTTGGAAGGTGAGTGATTGCATGGAAAGAGGAACCACATCTCCTGAGGGATTGGGGATTAGAGAAGGGGATATCTAAACATGAAAATTAATTAGTTTTAAAGAGTCATAGGCATGTTGATTGGGATTAGAAGTATATTGGGTATATCATGGGAATCAATGAGACGAACATTATTCATTAAAGGAAGACTAAACACAATGGATTTCATGGCTAGACATTAGAGGTGAATCATGCTCCACAATCAGGCAATCAAGTAGGTCAAGGTGTAGTGGAGGCACTCTGGACAAAATGAAGCCACTTGATATATAGATGTGAAAATAAGGGTGATGTACCCATATTTTGTTTTTTGAATAAGTGTAGGTAAGAGCTATGTACAAAGCCCAATTTTGTTTATCTCTTTTCTGATAAGAACATCAATGACAATGTTCCCTTTAAGGGGTTGGGGTTTGTGACACCCCTGGTATTCTTTTTCCTTTATTTTTGTAATGAAATAATACTTTGAATTATAAATGAATATTTTTATGTAATGGCTTGAAGAGTGGGACCATAATTCCATGATCTAAGTGGGAAGATGAAATATTTACCTTTATGGTGTTAGATGGCACCACTACTCGATTTATGGGGTGTTAGGAAGAAAGAGGAGAACATAGACTCCAAAGGGAGCGTGGAGGGGCACTATGAGAAATGATAAAAATTAATTTGCACAGAAAAGGTTGGGTTGGAACTCCTCTTAGGGGAGAACATGAGGAGCACTAGAAGGGATTGCAAGGTAGAGGGAATGAAATTCCCTGGGAAGCTAAATTATGGTGAGGAGGAGCTCAAGAAAATTTAAAGGAAATGGGAATGAATGCTTTCTAAGAATTGGCTGAGAAACCACTCAAGGTGCTTGCCTAGATGATAAACCACCTGAACATATAAGTGATTCGTATCCTCTTTGAGTAGTGTATGGCCTCCTACTGAAACTATTGAAGAAGATTCCTCTTATATCATCATGGATTTTTCTTGACAATGACTACTACAAGTGATTTTGGTTGCATTATGTCTAAGGTTAGGTGAAAAATCAGAGTTCCACCTTCAATATGGTCATTTCTTTATTGTAATCAAGTAAATTTAGCTAAGAACTGTGAAATTGAAGCCTATACTCGTGGAATTTAATTGTATGACTCTAAGAAATATTGCATGGTTGAAGAATGGAACAAAATTGAGGCTCATTATACTCCCCAACTGAACAATTTGGCCTATTTGGAGGAAGATGTTTTGGGCTACGACATGGCCGCAGGCGAGTAGGTGGCGCATGCACATCCCCGCAACTGCACAGAGATAGAATGAATATTAAACTCAGTAAAATAGACATTCGCGATAGCTGTTACGCTACCTTTATGACCTTTCGACATTCGCTAACTGCGCACATGGTCAACCATACTCTCTACGGTTTTTGTAGCAGTTTCCATTTATGAACGAGATGGATATAGAAGAGGAGGTCCTTGATTACTCCCAGGACCCGTTCGAGGGACAAACTATTTTTTCCAGACGAAGCCCTAACCCTAACATTGACAGCTCTACTTCTCCTCACCCGGGTTCTTCGCCGATTGTTTCCCTGTCGGGTCCCTCAGCCTCACCGCTACGTTTTAGGTCTCTTTCTTTGGAAACCTTGGGACTTGACTACCCCCCGCTCTCCCTTGGCACGCTCAATCTCCTCACTGCCATATCACCTCCTTCTCCTGTATTCGACCCGCTCCCTCTCCATAATCCGGCACCCCCCAGAGCACTCCTCCTTTGGCATTTTCTAACCCTAATACCCTACCTTTAGGCTATTTCGACTCTCCGGTCATAAAATCAAAAGCGACGACTCCCCTGAAGGACGTGGAATCAGATCCCTTGACGAAACACCAATTGACACCTAGATCTGGGAAAAGAAAGGTTAAGTGCCTGAAGACTTCTTCAAAGGACCATACCATCACATTTGGAGATGACATTCCTATGGGCGATGTGGTGGAAAAGGCCAACAGAGTACTTTTTTGGAATGTGAGGGGAAGGGCTTACTCAGTGACCTGGCTCACAAATTGGGTAAAAGAGATCTGGGTTGGCATTCTTCAGGAACTCCTAGAGGTTCAGAGTCTGTCTCGGGGTTGGTTTTCCCTACATTTTTCAAAGGCAGACTATTTGGATATAATTCTTGCAAAATACTGGCACATAGAAATGGCGTCGGTCCTCCTCAAGCGATGGTCGCCACAATTTGATCCAGAATGGGAGTAAATCAGAGCGGGACCTATCTGGGTGTGATTACCAGGTCTTCCTCTACAATTCTGGTCCGAAGTGGTGTTGATTAGGATCAGAAATGCCCTTGGGACGTATTTGGAATATGATAAAAATTATGTGCAAACCAAAAATTGTGCTAGCAAGAATCCTGGTACACTTGGACACAAGGGAGGGTCTGGAAGAGAATATCACCCTGAAATGGAGCCATTACACCAGAATACAGATCTTGGATTACGCGGGTGTTCCATTTCGCTGTAGAAGGTGTCATAAGGTAGGACATATATTTAAGGAATGTCCTTTGCTCGCGAAATCGGCTGATTCCCTCGGTTCTCCACCACCTCAAAAAGGAAAAGCACCTGTATCGACAACATGGGGCCCTGTGTTAGGATGCGGAAGAAGCCTACAAGCCACCCTCGCCCCCTTTGACTAGGGAAAGAGTTGCTGCTACTGTGGAGATGGCACGTATTTTCTGTACTGCTCCTTTCTCTCCTTTTTCCCCTCACTAATATGCATTATCTCTTTCAATTGTTTCATCACTGGATTTTAATGCACCTTTGGCCCCTGCTATTACTTGTGCGATTTCCATCCCTTCATCCATCATAGCTCCCTCCTCCATCTCTATCCATTCGACCCCTTTCTCATTTGGGGTTTTGGTCTCTCCCCACTTGGTTTTGCCTCACCCATAAAAACTCCACTCTAGGCACAATCTGGGTATTGACTCGCAATCTGGGCTAGGGCTGACCTACCCTAGTCCCCTTGCACAATCTTCCCGAGGGCGTAAATCTTTATTGACAAAGTACATTTAGAACGCTGGCACGGAGGTTGCATCTGGCAAGAAATCTACCATGGAAGGGGTTCTTAGAGCATTGCAAACCCCAGAAGGGGTTCCACCATGAAATGGCTCTCCTTTAATTGCAGAGGTCTGGCTATTACCTCCAAAAAACTAGCCATGAGGAGGTTGATTAAGAATGAGCCGACTGATATCATTATGCTGCAAGAGACATTCAACAATGCTGAACCTATTAAACAAACCCTACTTTCCATCAGGCTCAGATGGTATTTCCATGCAATGGATGGCATAGGTAGAGCTGGGGGCTTAGCCATCGGATACAATCCCCACACCATTAACATTTTTGCCACCTTGGGAGGAAAGGGCTTTATAGGTATGGACATCTTCTCGGTTGAGCTAGGGGAGTCCTTGTGGATCATCAATATATATGGCCCATGCCACCAGAGAGAGGATTTCTGGCAATATTTTCTTGGATTAAATGCGACATCTACGTATCAGGTCATAATAGGGGGAGATCTTAATTTCTCCATTGGATATGGGGAATCCTGGGGTTCACATGCTCAAGTAGACCCCCTGTCTATTTTCTTTAAGGACATTCTGGAGCATCACCATCTTGCAGACATCCCCATGAACAATTCTATGCCCACGTGGAGGAACCGAAGAGTAGGGGACTCGACAGATTTCTGATCAAAATCCCCCTGCTACAAAGATTGACCAGATATAGATAGTGGGTGCGGTCAGGGGGAATATCATATCATTCTCCTATTTACTTGGAGATTCTCGGACCTAATGCCAAGCCAAAGGAACCTTTCAAATTCAATCATGTCTGGCTCCAAGGGATATACAAGCCTGGTCAAGGATTTTTGGGTCACCCATCCTATAACAATTCACAAAACAATGGCGGAAGGTTTCTGCCACAACCTTACTCAGCTAAAACAACTAACCATGGCCTGGGCAAAGGAGAAGAAGGTTAAGGAAGATCAGGATATTTCAGCCATTGAAGAGGAGTTGGAATTATTGTTGGATGACAAGAATCTTGGTTTTACCTCACCAGCTGAGAAGACCAAGCTGATTGAGCTTGAGAAGAAGAAAGACAAGATTCTTAAGGAGAGGGAAGAATCATGGAGACTGAAGAGCAGGGCCATATGGTTAGAGGCAGGAGACGATAACACCAAATTATACCAAAATTTTTCCAAGGGTAGGAAGACTTCAAACATGATCTGGAAAATGCCCCTACCTGATGGAGGGCAAACTAAAAATTTCCGAAAACTCTCCAGGCTGGGCACCTCCCACTTTCGGAATCTATATAGATCCCCCAAGGAGGCCAATCTAGCAGATACCATACAAGTTGCTGGACTTTTCCCTCATTTTGTAGGAGAGGAAGAAACAAATGAATTAACTTCACTTGTCACTCTAGAGGAAATTGAGGGGGTATTAAAATGGTTCAAAAAGGATAAAAGCCTGGGACCTGACGGGTGGACTATTGAATTCTATTTGGCTTTTTATGATCTATTGGCCTTGGACCTTCTACAGGTGGTGGAGGAATGCCGATCATCAGGTAGATTGTATAATTCTATTAACTCTACCTTGATCGCCCTGATCCCAAAATTTGATTCCCCTGCCTCCTTTGATGATTTCTGACCCATCTCCCTATGCAACTACCTTTATAATATCATCTCCAAAATCATTGCGAATCATATCAGGCCTATCCTTTCTCAACATATTCTCCTTGAACAATTTGCTTTCCTCAAGGACCACCAGATTCGTGAAGCTATTGGTACTGCACAAGAAACCATACATTCCATTCAAGTTCGCAAACTAAAAGGTATCATTCTCAAAATCGACCTGGCCAAGGAATTTGATCGAGTGAACTGGCTTTATATCAAAATGCTTATTATCCACTTGGGCTTTCCCCTCTCATTCACCAATTGGATAATGCCTTGCATTACAATCCCTTCCTATAGTCTGCTTATAAATGGCTCTGCCTCTCCTTTTTTCCATGCTGAAAGAGGACTCAGGCAAGGATGCCCACTCTCACCTCTCCTCTTTCTACTTGTTATGGAATGCCTGAGCAAACTCATTTATCATGAAAAGAAGAGTGGCAGATTGACAGGCTTAAAGATCATTGACCAATGTTACCTAACTCATCTCCTGTTTGTGGATGATGTTCTCATATTCTTGGATGGGAGTATTCGAGATTCAACCACTCTTGACAAGATCCTTGCCATGTTTTACAGATCCATGAGTATGATGGCAAACCACACGGAATCATCTATTTCTCAGGCATACACTTCTGCACAAGAGTCCAATCTTGCCTTGCATCGATTCCCATATAGTCCCCGACCTATGGATCAGGGCTTCAAATACTTGGGTTTCTGGATTAAGCCCTTGGGTCAAAATATTGCGGATTGGACTTGGCTGATCTCCAAAATAGAAAAGATGATTTCTCACTGGAGCCATCGATTTCTATCCAGAGTAGGAAGGCTAGTGCTTATTAAATCTGTCCTAGAGGCTACACTGATATTCTGGATGGCTTTAGCCTAGATGCCTAGAGGTATCCTGGCTCATCTAAAGCAAATATGCTATAGATACCTTTGGAATGGAGGACAGGACAAACGTGTTTTCACTTGGATTAGATGGGATAATATTGCCTTGCCTAAAAAGTGGGGGGGATGGGGTATTAAATACCTATCATCCTTTTCACATGCATTGGCTGCAAAAATGGGATGGAATTTACTAACCAATAAAAATCTCTAGACATCTATATCATACCACAAATATATATGGCCCCTACAGGTCATGGATTGGATCTGACTGCCTGTTTGGAATAGAACATGCATCTCATCTGTATGGAAAGCTTTATTGAGTTCACTCCTCCTCATCCGCTCCCATCTTACTTGGAGAATGATTGATGGAACCAGGGCACGCATTGGAATGGACTCATGGTCCGGTGGAGGGGGGATATGTTACCCCCTCGTTAGCTTATTTGATTACTTAATCAACAGAACATAAAAGTAATCGCTCATATTGCAGGCCAAGCGAATTATTCCATATTTACACAAGCATGGAAATCAGCAGTGCAACTAAACTTGCCTCGTATATGGCATCACATTTGGGAGGATTACACAAGCGCATTAAGTGAATCCCACATCCGCATTATGGAAGGCCCAGATGAGCTCATGTGGAGCAAGGCCGAATCTGGAAACTACACCCCTAAGGAAGGATACCTGTGTCTGATTATTAACAAACAACCAGAAACATCTCTGAGTTGGTGGAAGCTCATTTGGCACTTAAAGACTCCACACAGTACCAGACTCTTTTTCTGGTGCATCCTCCAAAATAAGGTCCCTACTGGGGACTCGCTTATTCACAGATCTGTGTATGGTCCTACCTAGTGCATACTCTGCAAACAACACTCCGAATCAACTGGTCATCTCTTCCTATTATGCAATACCACAAAACAGATTTGGAACGTTGTAGCTAATGAACTCAGGTTCACGGGAACATGGGAGGGTGACAAAATCACAGCTGCATGGGAAGCATGGATCCAAGCACATGCAGGAACTAACCTCCCATGTCTTCCTCTCATCATTTGCTGGGAAATTTTGCTGGCAAGAAACAAATTTATTTTTGAAAATGGCTCGATCTGCTGGCAATCCATTATTACCAAAATCATAGTATCATATCACGAATTGCCTGAATATACTCCTCCTCATCCTCACAGATCAATTTCCCCCGATCCCATGGATCACTCCTCACCTTGGGAATTTTTCGATGGAGCTGCTCAACATCATGGATGTGGGTGGGGGGTTTCATTCTATATCTATCTGAACAACATTACTACAAAGTCAAGATGGGCCTAGGTGTAGGAATGAACAACTTTGCAGAACTCATATCACTTCGTCATCTTACGTATTTTGCTTTAAATCATGATTGCGGAGACTTACAGATATATGGTGACTCAAATATTATCATAAATTGGATCAATCAAAAATCTATATGTCACGCTAACACACTCATAAATTTGCTGGACGAAGTAATGCATCTCAAATCTCAATTTAACTCCATTCTTGTTCATCATATCTATAGGGAGCACAACAACGATGTCGATGGTTTATCCAAGGAAGCCACGCACCTGCCAAGAGGACAGTGGATAATCCAAGAACAGAGGGGTACCTCACAGTATCAATACTACCATAAGCCCTATATAGATCAAATCTACCATTAGGTGGATGGTCACTAAATTTTTGCAGAACTATCGAACATATATGATGATGTAGATATTTAAGTTTTATTTATGATCAGCGCCCTGCGAGGTGTAAATATGTTTATATAGAGCTCTATTACAACATCATCCTATGTGATGATATTTTGATTTTGACACAGTATCATCCTACGTGATGATTTTTTGATTTTGACACAACCATATACAGAAATGGTTTGTAGAAATTATAGATATATGAGCTCAAATTGCATATGCTGAATAGCGTATACTACTTGTAATATTTTTATCATATAATAAAAGATTAGGATTTTTTCGGTGGAATTTTTTTTGCATGGTTGTAGAATGTTTAAGCATCCAATTGTAAGCTAAATCCCTAGAATTTGATTATGCTGCATGTGAATGTTATGTATATGACCAATATTTTGATTCAATTCTTGTCTTCATGTTGAGGAATATTGATTCATGTGTGAATGGGTAAAGTTAATATGTATACAATTGATGAGGAATGGACAATTTTTGCATGTTTAATGAGTCAATGTTTTCTCATGCTCCTTGTTGCAAAATTTTGCATACTAGCCACAATGTTGATAATTTTTTAGGTTAATACCATGGGATGCCACTATTCCTATGTGAAAGTGAGGTGTTTTCTTTCTAATTTTTTTTTTCAGGAATGGGCTTGTTCCAATGACCTTTTTGACCATGTACTTGACCTAACGGCCTGAGTATGAAAGAGATAGGCATATATATATGAAAATTCTTGAATTTTTGCAATAAATACTAATTTGGACATCGACCTTAGTTTATAAATTGTAGAAATTATAATAGGGATACCCTTCCTAATTTCTACAATTTATAAACTAAGGTCGATGTCCAAATTAGTATTTATTGCAAAAATTCAAGCATTTTCATATATATATGCCTATCTCTTTCATACTCAGGCCGTTTAGGTCAAGTACATGGTAAAAAAGGTCATTGGAACAAGCCCATTCCTGAAAAAATTCTTAGAAAGAAAACACCTCACTTTCACATAGGAATAGTGGCATCCCATGCTATTAACCTAAAAAAATTATCAACATTGTGGCTAGTATGCAAAATTTTGCAGCAAGGAGCATGAGAAAACATTGACTCATTAAACATGCAAAAATTGTCCATTCCTCATCAATTGTATACATATTAACTTTACCCATTCACACATGAATCAATATTCCTCAACATGAAGACAAGAATTGAATCAAAATATTGGTCATATACATAACATTCACATGCAACATAATCAAATTCTAGGGATATATATATATATAGATAATCAAATTCTAGGGATTTAGGTAAAGTTAATCTGTATACAATTGATGAGGAATGGACAATTTTTGCATGTTTAATGAGTCAATGTTTTCTCATGCTCCTTGCTGCAAAATTTTGCATACTAGCCACAATGTTGATAATTTTTTTAGGTTAATAGCATGGGATGCCACTATTCCTATGTGAAAGTGAGGTGTTTTCTTTCTAAGATTTTTTTCAGGAATGGGCTTGTTCCAATGACCTTTTTGACCATGTACTTGACCTAAACGGCCTGAGTATGAAAGAGATAGGCATATATATATGAAAATGCTTGAATTTTTGCAATAAATACTAATTTGGACATCGACCTTAGTTTATAAATTGTAGAAATTAGGAAGGGTATCCCTATTATATATATATATATATATAATATATATATATAGTATATATATTATATATATATATTATATATATATTATAATATATATATATATATTCCAGGATGGGTCGAGAAATTAAGTTTATGAGGGATAGCGATATATATATATTATATGTGTGTATGTGTGTGTGTGTGAGTTACAGGTCGGCCTGGGTCAAATATATATATTATATATATATATATATATATATATAGAGTATATATATATCATTATATATATATATATATATATATATATATATAATTTATATATATATATTTATATATATAGTATATATATATATATAAATTATATATATATATATATATATATATTATATATATGTATACCTTTTAACTTTTTAATGGCGATATATACATCTATACACATACGCGTATGGTTGGGTATGCCTCGGGATTCCGACCGCACAACCCTATCCTCTTAAGCTTAAGTCCCTTGACCCAGGCCGACTTGTAACTCCACAGACACACACATACACACATATATATATGCGTATCCCTCATAAACTTAAATTTTCTCGACCCATCCCGGAATGAATATATATATATATAATATATATATATATATATATATATATATATTATATATATATAATAGGGGCATATGGCCTAGCACCGAACTAGCCACTAGAACCTTGGTCTTGGTCATGATCGATGGTTGCAATAGGCCATCAATTAAATGGCTTGTGTGGAATGCGAACCCCCCCATGATGTTAGAAAGGATGATGCGGTTCTGCATTTTAAATTCATTGTTGGATTATCATTGGGTACGAAGGCCATCTAATACTGAGGGTTGAACCGTAAAGTGGAACCATAAATGCAGACACCCCCCTCCTATGACATGGTAGAGGGATGGGGAGTCTACAATTGATGTCAGTCGTTGATCTGTTAGGCATGTTACCACTATAAGAATGAGAAGTGTGTAAGGTCCTTATTTATTACATCGAACATATTATAGTTGTGGAGGGGTTCACGTTTTCAATATTGACCATTGAAAGGCTAGACCCATCACTAGTGTTGGATAGGAGATTGTTGGAAACTAGATCACTACTGGGGGGGTGAATCAGTAGTGAAGGCACTTGTAAATATTTTCTCCAAACTATTACTCTTTAAACCATGAAAAACCTCAAACACTTAATTAGAGATTAGAGCATCAAACATAAACCAAAAACTATGAAAACATTTAACAAAGGGACACAAATATTTCTAGTGAAAAACCCTCTCCATGAGAAACACCAACCACTACTACTATGTTTGTCAATATAATTTATTAGTCAAGAAAATTATTTACATAGAGATATCCATGGCTACTCTCAAATGGAGACTCTTTCTCATGCGGATCTATGGACTACCATCTGCTAAAGGCCACCACGATCAATGATCCTTGCCCAGTTACTCTTGAACTATCAATTGAATCTACAGACTCTGATATGCTAGAAACCAGCATGACCAACAAGCCTTGCCCAGTTTTTGCCGAACTATCTAACAACAATTGGATTGAGAAAATTGTTCACTTATTTTTATTTCGTCGGAGTCCTCCAACTCCACTCCTCTATGTGGTTCTAGTTCCAAAATATTTCATATTGGAACCGAGAACTGCTCAACATGAGAAATGCAACAATATATCATTAAATCACAATCAAAATATAATCCTACACCAAAAATTGCATCACAATATCACCAAACACTTATCCAATCCACACTTCACCTTCTCACTCACTACACAAATATGATGGCTGAAACATATTGTAACAACCCTGGTGAAAAATCCATGTAATAAAAGCTAATAAAGACAAATTAATAACCACTGTTATCCAGGGACACTTATTCCAAGTTGAATGTTGGGAAAAAAAATCCTGCGGCGGGTGTTCATTTTGGTTATTATGGCTAAGGAAATTGGAAAAGGTAATGGCAAAGGCTTTAGAAAGGAAAAATGACATTTTTGGCAATTTATTTATGGAAATAATGGAAATTAGGAGAAAAGGAAGGTGAAAGGTCACATGTTGCATGTGAGGAGGAAAATGAATGGAAATGATGGAAAATGAAGAAAATAGAGGCCACATTAGTAAAAAGGCTTATGAGGATCATTTCATGGCTTTTGGTAAGTTCATTTTTGGAGTTATCTCTTTATTCTCTCTCTCTCACGCTCTTGGACACTTAAATTTTTCTTGGAGAACTTCAACATTGGATCAAGAAAGGAAAAGAAGGAAAATGAGAAGCAAAGATCAAGAAAGAAAGAGCAGGACCAAGCAGCTACAACGGGTTTAATTACATGTATTAATTTTCATGTGTGATTTCCTTCTTATATTTGGCATGCATGGTTATGCATGAGTGTTCTTGGTTCTCTTGTTGTCATGGGCATGGGTTTTTCCACGTGTAATTGTGTTCTTCATCCTTGCCCTTCCATTTCCGGATAGCCATGGTGAGATGGGGTTATCATATTTTGGTTGAGTTGGATTGCTAGATGGATTCAAAGTTGAGTGAGGTGGATCTTTGAATGAAAGAACACATGACCTAGTGATCCCTGAACCAGACTATGGAGTGCGATAAAGCCACTGGCCTAGGGACCTTTGAACCAGACTATGGGTTGTGGTAAATCCAAGTATTGTGTGCCTCAGTGGGCCTAGGAATCCTCAGCCAGTGAATGGTGGGATATACAGTAAATCCTAGAGGTGGTTGTCCTTGATTAGGCCTAGGAATCCTTATCGGTGAATGGAAGGATATATGGTAGAGCCTGGAGGGTGGTGTCTCAATTATGGCCTAGTGAGCCCAGGATCCGACTGTGGATTACAGTAAAGCCTAAAGACTAGCAGACAGGGAAATTCATCACGATGTAGGTGGATAAATCTGGTGGCATTTATGCTTGTTTATGGCCTAGTGATCTGGTGATGATTGCGGTAAAACTTGATTCTATTGATGAGGGTGAGGTGGTTTAGCCTCAGGAAGCCCTGGTTGGTTTTTTTGGTTTGAGTCCCACTTTCATGCTTGGAATATGGAATGGGGGTGATTGGCTAAAGATATATTTGGCTCAGCCAATCTATGGTTGGGTGGAATGTGGTAGTCCCATACCAGGTTGGATTTTGCATTCATTAATAAGAGTTTCTTTCCTTAGTATTTTCTGTGTAAAAGTACTAGATTATATGTGGCATTTATGGTTGTTGTATCCTCATTATTTCTTTTGTTTATATGATGGTTATGAACATGTTTTATGACAATTAAAATGCATGGTTCTCATCATGTTTTGATCTGTAAATGATTGAACAATGAATCTATTACTTTTACAAAGAAAATACTAAGGAAAGGCACTTTTATACAATTAATGTGATAAGGCATCAATGCTTCTTACTGATTCTTAGATAAGTATAAGAACCCTATCCTCAGATATGTTATTATGGACTATAGAATATATATTTGTGACATGTTTGATGAAATTCCTGTCATGGCTAGGAGGGGTCCAGTCAAGTATTTGTTCAAGAATTTGTATTGGCATCATTGTCTCTATATTTCTTTTAATTTCTGTAAATTCCATGAAGTTGTGGGCAGTGACTAGATCCTAGACCTATAATTTAGCCTTAAATATCACAGTCATTGGCATAACACTAGAAGAAAAGACTACAATCACACTCAGGCATGCTCATGGGAGCAACTGGGACCCTCAGTCACTTGGAGGGCTTGGTAAGGGAGTGAATATGGATCTAGGTCCTTAAATTGTTGAGTTTCCTCAGGAGTTGGTCACCTAGAAAGGTGGGGCAGCTCCTAGAGTTTTTAAACGATGTGTGGATGGTCAATTTGGTTGTGTTTTGTCAGTTCCACTACCTTAAGGTGACCTAGGAGGTTGAATAAGATCATAGTAGCCTGTCATCATATGTTTACCCTGGTTCACCGGTTACTTGGGTAGATGTGGGAGGAGGGTGTTATAGAGTGGTGTCAAAGTTGGTCATGCATTTATGTCAATTGCATATGTGTTCCCATGTTTTTGGTCTATGTACTGGTTGTGTGTGCATGGTATTGGTTAAGGTTGCAATGGTGTTTCAATGTGAAAAGTTAATGGCATTGTTGTTGGATGTGTTTATCATGAGTTTATGTCGGTTATGCACTATATATGCATGTCAATGTTTGTATGTAATGTGTATGCATGTGTTTCATACATATGTTGTTATGCATACAATGATATGGTTATAGTTTCCATGCATGAGGTCATGATGTGTGGTGGCTATGGTCATGCATTGATAACTAGATAATGGTTGAGTTGATGATTAAATGTTGATATGATTGTGTTTATATATGTATTGTGATAATTTGGTTGATCTTGCAAATGAGATATCCACCCCGAGTTATACTAAGGTACATTGGTTTGTTTATGATTTGGTTTAGATGACATAGTATGCCCTGCAGGAAGACATCAAGATGACTAGCAAGATAGTAGACTACAAAGATTATCCCTATGAATCAGATGAGAAATGTGGTGTTGGGAACTCTTCTGTCTTAGAAGAAACATTGAGGAGTTTGAAGGAAGAAATAAGGAGTTTTAAAGAAGATAACAACATAATTATGTAGGAATAGGAGAAACAAGAAGTAGTCAATGCAGTAATTCTTTAGAGTTTGTTAGAATTATAGAGACAAGAACCACTTTGAATCAGCTATGGACAAGAGAATGGGACTAATGGGGCATATGGAAGTAGGTCTCATGGTGGTCACAGGTCAGATAGAGATGACATAATCAAAGATGGTATATTCTTGGATACTTCAGATAGGAGAGGTGATGGACACATGTACTATTTTATTTATAGTTCTAATAGGGACTATGATCGTCCTCGTTATCACCCTTATAGGAGGAGAGATAGGGGATACTTGTCGGATGAGTTCAATAAAATGAAGCCACCTACTTTTGATGGGGAGTTAAATAAGACTGAGGATGCAAAGGCTTGGTTACTTGGAATGAATAAGTTCTTTGAACTGCTGAGTATACAGAGAATATGAAGGCCAAAATAGCTATCTTTAGCCTCAAAGGGAAAACATATATTTGGTGGGAAGATGTAAAATGGGGCAGATACGTTAGGACAAAGGAGTTGAGTTGACATGAATTGAAGAGACTCTTCAGAAAGAAGTAATTGTTAGAAAGCTACTACAACAACAAAGCCAAGGAATTATATGAGCTTAAAATGGGACCGATGAAAGATGAGGCGTATATGACCAATTTCTTGGAGCTATTCAGGTAAGTACCGTATCTTAGAGATGTAAAGGTTAAAGTTCATAGATTTTTCAATGTAATTCCATTAGTGTTTAGAGATTGGATTGAGTATGATGAGCCTCAGTCACTTGAGAAAGTTATTGGGACACTAAAGAAATGTTATGAACAGTCAAAGTGTAAGATAAAATATCAACAAGGATGGAAGGGGAAAGATAAAAGTAAAGGTAAATGGCAGCCGAAAAGAGCAAGGTCTCAGAATTCAGAAGAGAGAGAATGTTGCACTGCATAAGAAGTTCAATGCAACTAGAGAGGGACATGGAACACAACAAAAAAAAAGGGGTGATGGTATAGGATGGTTGGAGTGTTGGACATGTGGTGAGGAGCATCTTAAGAGGGATTTTACGTAGAATCAGGGTGGTAGGCCTCAAATATATTGTGCATAGGAGGCACATAATTTTGGGGATGTTGGGCAGAGTGTTCCTCATAATTATACAATGTTGGATAATAGGCAGGCAGATCATTAGGCATCTATCTTTGAGATGGACAGCAAGCTTTGCTATAAAGTTATTTCTATTTTTATTAACCTTGGATCTAATTATAGTTATATTAACCCTGACTTGGTGGATAAGTGTGGTTTGAATAAATAAGTGCATGCAAAATCTTGGTTAGTGTAGTTGGCTACAAGTACCAAGAAGATAGTTCATCATTGGGTAAGATCTTGTGCATTTGAGTTGAATGGTATGCCTACTTTAACACATTTGAACGTATTACTGTTGGAGTCTTATAGTATGTTTTTGGGTATGGACTGGCTATATATTCATAGGACCAAAGTGGATTGTTTTGAAAAATCCATTGAGTGCTTGGACGATAGTGGAGAGCAAAGAATATTACAAGGTAAGAAGAAAGCAACATTAGCTAGGATGGTGACAACTATGTAGGAAAAACACAGTCACAGAAAATGGAGTGTGTTATTTTCAATACACATTTCTAGTGATAAAGGTAAGGAGGATGAGGATGCAGAGATATTGAGTAGGTACTCAATCTTGCAGTAGCTTCAGGATGTGTTTCCAGTAGAGATCTTAGAGTTGTCACCTCACAGATAAGTGGACTTCTCCATTGATTTGATATGAGGGGCAACACCAACATCAAAGGTATTGTACATGATGAGAACTCTAGAGTTGGTAGAGATGAAGTTGCAGTTGAAGAAAATTCTTAAAAATGGATACATTAGGCCATGTGTATCACCATGGGGTGCACCGCTCTTGTTTGTGAAGCATAAAGATGAGACTCTCAGGTTATGCATTGATTACAAGAAGTTGAACAAGGTGATCATCAAGAACAAGTACCCATTGTCAAGGATTGATGACTTAATTGATCAGTTAAAGGGAGCAACAATGTTCTCAAAGATTGATTTAAGATCTAGATATCATCAAGTACACATCAAGGAGGAGGAGATTTACAAGACAACTTTTTGTACTAGGAATGGGTATTATGAGTTTCTTGTAGTTCAATTTGGTTTGACTATTGCTCAATCTATCTTTATGTGCTTGATGAATATTGTGTTGCGTCCTTATCTTGACAAGTTTCTTATTTTATTTATTGATGACATTTTGATATATTCTAAGAATGAGGGAGAACATCTTGAGAATTTAGCAGTAGCATCGAGAGTGTTGAGAGAGCATCAATTATAAGCTAAGATTAGTAAATGTAGTTTCCTTCAAATAGAGGTACATTACTTGGGGCATGTGGTCTCCAAGGAAGGAATAGAAGTAGATCCAGAGAAGATAAGAGTTATCATGGAGTGGGAAGCTCCTAGAAATGTGGATGAGGTGAGATTATTCATGGGGCTAGTAGGCTATTATAGGAGGTTCATCAGGAACTTCTCTTAGATTGTATAACTTATTACGTCATTACAGAGGAAAGGTAATAAATTTGAGTGGATAGAGGAATGTGCAACAAGTTTTGAGCACATAAAGCAATTGCTGAAAAACACTCCAATGTTAAAGATTGCAGACTTGGACAAAGAGTTTGTAGTGTGTATAGATGCTTGCAAAATAGGACTTGGTGGAGTCCTTATGTAGGAGGCACAAGTAGTATTTATGAGTTGCGAAAACTGAATGAGCACAAGCAGAACTATCTGACACATGATCTTCAGTTCGCAACGATTATTCATGCGTTGAAGATGTGGAGGCACTATCTTCTTGGCAGGAGGTTTGTATTGATGGGTGATCTTAGTGGGTTGAGATACTTGTTTAACCAAACGAATCTGAATACCAAGCAAGCTAGATGGTTGACCATGATTAGTGAGTTTGACTTTGAGATCAGGTACATCAAGGGTAAAGAGAACAGGGTTGTAGATGCTCGTAGAAAGTGGATAAAGGAAAATCACATTGAAACTATGACTTATTATGAGAAGGAATTACAGGATCAGATTTTATAGGCAGGTCAGTAGAATGGTAGGTATAGAGAGCTTATTTCTAGGATATAGTGGAGTATAGGTACAAGTACAACTGCATAGAATGCAAACTATGATCTCTCAGTAGAAGACTTGATCAGATTTAGGGACATGATATATGTGCCAGAAAATAGTGAGCTCAATAAGATTATATTGAGGGAGTTTCATGAAAAACCGTATTCAAGTCACCCAAGCTACCAAAATACATTGACAACAATAAAGAAGTTTTATTATTGGTCAAATATGAAGAAGGTTGTGGCAGATTTTGTGGCTAGATGTTTGGAAATTCAGCAGGTAAAGGCAAAGTGTAGGCATACAAGTGGATTGCTACAACCAATTCTCATTCCAGAACGGAAATTGAAGGTCATTTCCATGGATTTCATTAAAGTTTTTATGAGGACATCTAGACAACATGATTCCATTATGGTTGTAGTGGACAAGTTGACTAAGGTAGCACACTTCATTCGATTGAAGACTACGTATTCAACTAGTGATGTGGCGCAGGTGTTCATCAGAGATGTGGTTAGATTTCATGGTGTTCTGAAGAAGATTGTGTCATACAAGGATGCAAGGTTCACTTCCAAGTTTGGAAGGAGTCATTTGCAGGTTTAGGTACAGAGTTGGCCTTTACAACTTATCATGCACAGATAGATGGGCGAGCATAGAGGGTCAACAAGATATTGGAGGACATGTTGAGAATGTATGTGATTCATCAATAGAGGAGATTGAAGGAGTACCTTCCATTGGTTTAGTTTTCTTACAATAATGGTTACCAAGAATCACTGAGGATGAGTCTGTATGAGGCATTGTATGGGTGGAGTTGTAATACTCCCATCAGTTGGAGTATTTTGGTGAATAGGGTATTGATTGGACTGAACATGTTATCAGAAATGGAGTAGGAAATGCAGGTAATGAAGAAGAATATAAAGTCATAACAGGATAGGAAGAAAATCTATGCAGATTAGAATTGATTGTTTAAGGAGTTTCAGGTTGGGGAATAGGTGTACTTGTGCATCAAACCAAAGAAGAGCTCCTTGTGGATTGGATTGTGTGCCAAGATGGAACCTCCATTTTTTGGACCTTTAAAGATTCTTGAAAGGATTGGACAATGAAATTCCATGATGCTTTCCACGTGTCATTGATTAAGAAGTATGTTAAATATGTTGAGCATGTGATTGATTGGTATGTATTGCAAGTGGAGCCATATGGAGAACTCCAGCCGAAACCTCAATGTATATTGTAGAGAAAGGTGCTTATGCTCGGGAATTGAGAAATCGGGCAGGTTGAAATGTAGTTGAAGCACTTTGGGCCCGAAGAAGCTACATGGGAGATGACGGATTAGATGCGGGCTATGTATCCTTCTTTATTTGTTGGTTAAGAGAATGTGCTTGATATATGTTTTTGGTATATGTTTGATGTGGTGTTTTGGTATATGTACATATGTATATGGATGTAAATACCGCCATGATTTGTGTTATCATAAAGCTCCAATAAGCGGTATGGGTGTCATGTCATTATGGCTCTCATGTTGTTATGTTGTCATGTTGGTTTTCTCCTCAGTAGGTTGATCATTGTAGAATTGAGGCTTCTGTGATCCATATCAAATTTTTCAGAGATTCTATAACGAGCTAAGTTATAAAGCTCCATGGGTAGTATGCTTTGATTTCAAAAGCCTTGTTTGTTGTAGGTGTCATTGAACACCGAGGATGGTGTTCCCCCAAGGGGGAGGGTTCTCTAATAGCCCTAGTGAAAATTCCATGTAATAAAAGTTAATAAAGGAAAAATTATAACCATGGTTATGGGACACTTATTCCAAGCTGAATGTTGGTAAAAAAATCCTAGTGTGGGTGTTCATTTCGGTTATTATGGCTAAGGAAGTTGGAAAAGGTAATGGAAAAGGATTTGGAAAGGAAAAATGGCATTTTAGCAATTTATTTATGAAAATAATGGAAATTAGGAGAAAAGGAAGGTGAAAGGTCACATGTTGCATGTGAGGAGGAAAATAATGGAAAATGAAGAAAATAGAAGACACATTAATAAAAAGGCTTCTGAGAAACAGTTCATGAATTTTGGTCAATTCAATTTGGGATTTCTCTCACTCACTCTTGGACACTTAGAGTTTTCTTGGAGCACTTCAACATTGGATCAAGAAAGGAAAATAAGGAAAAGGGGAAGAAAATACCAAGCAATAAAGAGAAGGATCAAGCAACTACAACGGGTTTACTTGCAGGTATACATTTGCATGTGTGATTTCCTTACTATATTTGGCATGCATGGTTATGCATGTGTGTTCTTGGTTATCTTGTTGTCATGGGCATGGGGTTTTCTAGGCATGACAACATTCTTCAACCTTTCCTTGCCATTTTTAGATATTCATGGTGTGATGGGGTTCTCATGTTTTGGTTGAGATGGATTTATAGATCGATTTGAAGTTGAGTGAGGTGGATCTATGAATGAATGGACACATGTCCTAGTGATCCCTGAACCAAACTGTGGATTATAGTAAATCCATTGGTCTAATGACCCCTGAACCAGACTGTGGGTTGCGGTAAATCTAGTTATTGTGTGCCTCAATGGGCCTAGGAATCCTCAACGGTGAATGGTAGGATATACATTAAATACTCAAGGTGGTTTCCCTTGATCAGGCATACTAATCCTTGCCTGTGAATGGCAGGATATATGGTATAGCCTGAAGGGTGGTGTCTCGATTATGGCCTGGTGATCCCTGGATTAGACTGTGGATTGTGGTAAATCCTAGGGACTAGGATATAGGAAAATTCCTCACGTTGTAGGTGGAGAAATCCGGTTTCTTCCATGCTTATTTATGGCTTAGTGATTTGGTGAGGATTGTGGTAAAGCCTAATTCTATTGATGAGGGTGAGGTGGTTTAGCCTTGGGAAGCCCTGGTTGCTTCTTTTGGTTTGAGTCCCACATTCATGCTTGGAATATGGCATGGGGATGATTGGCTGAAGAGATTTTTGGCTTAGCCAATCTATGGTGGGGTGGAACATGGTAGTCCCATACTGGGTTGGCTTTTGCATTCACTAATAAGAGTTCCTTTCCTTTGTATTTTTTGTGTAAAAGTACTGGATTATATGTGGAATTTATGGCTATTGTATCCTTATTTTTTGTTTGTTTATATGTTGGTTATGAATATGTTTTATGATAGTGAAAATGTATGGTTCTCATCATGTTTTAATTTGTAAATGATTGAGAAATGAATATGCTACCTAATAGATGATAATGCAACTAATATGATAATGCATCAATGCTTCTTAGTGATTCTATGATAAGTATAAGACCCCTATGCTCATATATGTTATTATGACCTATAGAATGCATATTTGTGACATGTTTGACGAAATTCTTGTCATGGCTAGTAGGGGTCCAGTCAAGTCTTTGTTCAATAATTTGTATTGGCATCATTGTCTCTATGTTTCTTTTCATTTCTGTAAATTCCATGAAGTTATGGGTAGTGACTGGGTCCTAGCCCTAGAATTTAGCCTTAAATCTCGTAGTAGTTGTCATAGAAATGGTAGAAAAAGGCTATATCTGCACTCAGGTAGGCTCATGGGAGTGACTGGGACCCTCAGTCGGTTGGAAGACTTGGCAAGGGAGCGACTGGGGCTCTAGGTCCTTGAACTGCTAAGTTTCCTTAGGGGATAGTCACCTAGAAATGTGGTGTAGCTTCTCGAGGTTCTGTAGGATGTGCGGATGGTCAGTTTGGTTGTGTTTTGTCAGTTACACTTCCTTACAGTGATCTAGGAGGTTGAATCAGATCATAGTATCCTCTCATCACATGTTTACCTCGGTTGGTCGGTTACTTGGGTAGATGTGGGAGGAGGGTGTTACACATATTCTGGTTACTACTGCAACACTTGTAAACTAGCTCAGAAATTCTTCATTACACAACACAAACAACTTGTATACAATTCTCCAAACTCACACTCACTCCACACGTAAGAGAATCAACCAACTATCATTGAGCTTTCTCCAATATATTGATGAACTGAGGTGCTCAACTCAATAATTACCAAGAACTATTGAGTGCCACAAACTCTGTTCATATGATTGATTTCATCAGGATCCATCTCATTGACTTGATCAAGGCACTAACTCCAATTTCCTTTTGATATTTTCAACTTTAATTAGCTTCTAGAGGCCCCACTAACCTTTCTGACCATATGTCGAAAAGTTTCAATCAAGAATGTCACTATAATACCAAAATTAGTTGAGTTGCATGAGGAATGTAAAGGATATCTCGTGAAAAGGCTTAGTCACACACACGACATTTCACAAATGCGACTAGAGCTCCTAAGTCGCTCCCATAGGGTTTCCTTCCAGTGACTGTAAAGTTTCATTCACTTTGATGACCCATCATCCATGCGACTGGCGCAGAGGATGAAGGAAAAATCAATCAAACCATCTGAAGACTCTTCCAGACTTCAATGACACCTTCATCATCTCTAAAACATACCTCCAAACCTCTATGACAGGTCTGCAACTTATGACATAGGCCAAGGAATCCTACAAGAAGTTAGTGACAAGCAATCCCTAGTATACCAACACCAATGCCTTCATCTCCTCAAGTAGCAACCACAACATTTTCAAGCACCTATTTCACCTATAGAAACATCTCTAACTCATGTATCAACATCTCCAACTCCTGTAGCAGTAGCATCATGTCATCCAACTGCCTCCAACATTGGTAGAAGCACCTCCAACATATGTAGCAACATATCCAATGTTTCCAATACATGTAGAAATATAGGGAACACCTTTAGTATCACTTCAACCACTTGCAACAATGAAAACTTCAAAATGTGTAGTAACATATCTAGAATCAATCTCTACTCAACCTCCAAATCACCTCCACTGCCTCATGCCATAACCAATTTGACATCAATTCCAACCAATAGGTCCACCAAGCCAAACATTCATCACACATGCATATGAAAGCTAGCACGACTCTTTGACATCAATTCCAACACTACAATGCCAACAAAATCCCCCTTTGGCATTGATGTCAACCTCCATCCAAAATTTGAGTCTTATCTCCAACTTTATCCAATACTAAAGCATTAACTTTGAATTTTATCTCTATCCATCCAAATTCTCTCCCCCTTGGACATCAATTTCAAAGGGCCATACCAACACCGAAGACAATGTCGATAATGTGTCAGATTAGAGAAGTTGTTCCCCTGTCATACTCAACACCATACAAATGCAACTCAAAGATGTGTCTCATGCAAGATAAGAATGTGAAGCAAGGAACTTAGCTTTCAAACATATCTCTAGTCATTGCCATGCAATCTCTAAAACTGGACATTTTACCCCTAAGCATGTAATGAAGATAAAATCACACACTCTTTGTTGTTGAAGCAACACATCCTCTTCACTGTAATAATCCTCCTTGCCAAGTGTAAGAGACTGTAAATCCTCATGAACCATGACTCCAACTAACTTTTTACAAGATATACAATGAATTACAATACATATACAATGTTTCATGGAGAAAATACATGGTTGTGACAAATACATAGGAAAAACATATGAATCCTCTATAAACTTTCCTATCATCAATCATGATGTTATGGACCCAAGTTTACCTCATGCACCCAATATAGTGGGGCTACATGAAATATATAAAAAACAGAACATGACTTGAACACCCATTTACCCATACATAGCTAATGGTAAAACATACAAGACACCATGGGTCTCTCCAAGAGAAATACACCCAAAAGATGACACAATGATAGTACATGGATTTTACATCTGCACATAGATGTGATCTCTTTTTTTTCCAAAGAAAAAATAAACAACTTTCTATTAATTAAAATGGAGAGTTACATAGCAGTATATGCAACGAAGCATTCCATGGATGTCCCGAAGGACTCATGTGCTTGAAGCACACATAGCAGCGCTACCTTAAAAATAAAATAAAAAATAAAAAATACTCTTTTCTCCCTTTCTTTTTTTCCACTTTTCACCAACCTCCTGTGTTGGGAGTGGTTACAACGGAAAGCTGATTTTTTCTTGTAATGGGAGAGTCCTTGTTAGATTCAGATCCTTCTGAGCCATGAGTTCGCTTGGTGCCATTATTTCCATTCCTATTGGTTGAACTTCTTGGTGTTGCAGTGGGTTGTTGTTCTGTGTCTTTTGCTCCTCCATTTCTGCTTTGTCTTCTGCCGTTTTCTGCTTCTTCCTCTGGTTGTGTGTTGCCATCCTTTTGCCTATTTTTGTTGCTTCTTGTTCCAATTGGGTGTTTGTTTGGCTTTCGGACATGCATTGTGGAGGTGTCCTGTTTGTGAACACCCACAACATTTGAAAGCTATATTTTCATAGTCTAGCTATTGTATCCACTGTGTATTATTGAAGTTCAATGTTATGCTTGCTGGTAGTCCTTCACTGAGATCTACCTCAACACATATCTTGGCAAAAGTAAATATTCCTCTTGTAAGTCTGTCATTATCGATTTTGAGGAATTTTCCCAATGTATTTCCTATAGCGATTAATGTATAGTGGTCCCAAAAGTGTAGTGGGAGGTTGTGCAACTTGACCCAAACTAGCATCTTTGATACCACCATTGTGTTGGCGTCGAACTTTGGAAACCATGGGGTCATAAATAGTCCTGCATTACCCCAGAACCATGGTCCCTTGTTTAGTATATTTTCCCTTTCTTGTGCTATTCTGAATTAAACTATAAAGAATCCATTTGGGCATAAGTATATTTCACAGTCTGGTGACCAAGCCTCATATATCCATTGGTGCATCATATCAGATTTAGGCCAGAAACCATTGAACCTACATATAACTGGTTTGGAATATATATCTGTGTATAGGTTCTTTACCTCAGGAATTGCGATGGTAAGCGCAGGGTTCTCAGATTTTTGTTCTACAACGTAAGGTCCTGGTAGCTCTGGCGTAGTTGTTTCTTTGGCTTGTGATTTATCCTTGCCTTTGACTGTGTCCTTAAAAGATCTAGTGCTTTTTGAGCTAGTTACAGCGCTTCCGCCACTCAGATGCAGGTTGAGAATGATGGTAGAGTCTGTGGTAATGCCATAGTCCTGAAGGGTGTGTTGGTCTTGTAGACTGTGGCCTGAGCAGATCAAGTTTTGGTGATGCACTGGTATTAGATGTGATCTCTTTTATACATGCCCAAAATATGAAAATAACATAAGTACATGGCATAAATGAGCATCAATATATGCTCTATATAGAGAGAGAAATAAAATGCAATACATGGCATGTGCATCAAAACATAAGGCCTCTATGAGAAATGACATAATCTCTCAATCAATAGGAGCACTATCCAAACCATATGCTAGTGCATGGCCACTCAATATTTTGGCCATCAACATCCCAACAATGAAGATCCTGTAGCAACATCATGATAACCACTAACAACCACCATGCTCCAAATATGCATTAGCAACAAAATCATCTACTAGAAACACCATGGAAATATTTCATAAAATGAAACAAAAAACACATATCTTCGTCATCATGACGCTCACCAACCATTAACTCAAATCATGAGCAACACATAAATAACTGAAAAATAATCAAACAATGTTGAAGCAAGGCTGATACACATGTCTTTCCCACTCATATACAATAAATATGTCAGCTGCAAAAGTAATGAGTGAAAATAAATAAACATGAAGAACAAGCCTTGAAAATCATATCTCCCCCTAAGAATAGTATACCTCATGAGCATGTTGATCCTATGGACTTGAATATGCATGATTGAACTGGATCATAAACTTATTGTTGTTGGTAATCCTCAAGCTACCAATAATCCCCCTGAGACCATACTAGTCTCATACATATTGTTGCAGTCAAGTAGATTTAACATGAAAGAATGGAATGCAGTAGGGACTGATATCACCTACTTTGAATTTGATGAAGAAGAGTATTCCCTTGATCTCTTCTTACTCTTCACTCTTGCCTTCAACACATACACATTATCTAAGGTCTTGACTCCTCTAGCAACCACTCTCTTTGATCCTTCTTCCCAGATGATGTGACCTTTGGAATTGAAAATCAGTTCCTTACCCCCATTAACCATTTGGATCACACTCAAGAGATTATGATTTATGCATTTAATGAGCCAAACATATCCTGCATTTGTTCTCTTCTCACCAAGATTGGATTTGTTGCTTCTCAACACTCTAGTTGTTTCACTACCTTCAAACACACATGGACACTCTTTGATCCGGATTTAAATAGGAATGAAACAAAATACAGAGATAACCATATACACAAATATGCAGCGGAAATAATACTTCATTTCATTAATGGAAAATACTGAAATATGCTTACAACCACAAATGGAAATAAACCAGCTAGGGCGATGGTAGCTTATCTCCGAGAAGAGATGTGGTGACTACATGCCTCTGAACTCTGTTACAATGAGGCTCAGAGGCTTATTTATTGTTGAGAAACAATGAAAAACCATTCACATCCCAAAACCTAACCCTATAAGATGAAACGCCAAATTGTGGGCCCCGTTTGGGTAAATTGGTACATCAATTTCCCAGGGTCGTAACTTTGGCATATGATCTCTGTTTGACACGTACGATAGCTCGTTAGAAAGATCTATCCGAGAACTACCACTTTGGGATGGGCAACATCGGTCCATGGACCCATGTTGCCCCAAAATTTCCCAAAAAACGTTGTTTAGGGCCTCAAAACGGCTCCGGAAGTTCAGGACCCGAAAA
>APFE031310654.1:9456-32258 GCA_000404065.3 Pinus taeda
CTTGTAATGCATTGGCTAGAATTACCACTCCTCAAACTATCAAGATAGAAGGACATATCAAGAAGAAAAATGCTCAAGAAGTGAAAGATCACATCGAGCATCAAGAAATGAATTCGACCATATCTTGTAAAGCATTGAAATAAATTACCACTCCCCAAACTCTCAAGATAGAAGGACATATCAAGAAGAAGAAGGTTCAAATAGTGAAATATCAGGAAGAAAAGTATCAAGAAACATCAAAATAAAAGGATACTCACCAGGAACCAATCCCAGAGAAAGAAGAAATGAATCCGACCATATCTTGTAATGCATTCTTCAGAATTACCACTCCTCAAACTGTAAAGATAGGACATATCAAGAAGAAAAAGGTAACAATGTTGATTGATTTGGGTAGTACCCATAATTTTATTAATTGTAATATAGCCAAGGACTTGAATTGCTTCCTAGATCTAACACTAGAGTGTCAAGTGACGGTTGTAAGTGGAGGAACCATAAATTGCTCTGGAAAGTGCCATAATATCAAGCTATCCATGGGAGAATATGTATTGAATAGCCCAATGTTTTCTGTTCTAATGGGTGGTGCTGATGTTGTACTAGGAGTCCAATGGCTACAATCCTTGGGTACAATAACTTTTAATTTTCAAGAACGTTTTATGAAATTTTCTTCGGAAGGAAAGGAAGTTGAATTAAGGGGTATAACGGGGAAACCAGGAAATAAAATCAACTCTGACGGAATGACAAAGATTCTAAAGAAAGAACAACAAGGTGTAATTGCACAATTATGTTCACTAATTGTTTTCACATTGAAATAATATATTTATCCATATCTCCAAAAAGTCTTAGATAATCATTCCAAGGTATTTGAGACTCCCAAAGGTCTCCCATGTATTTGTGATCATGATCATGCTATTCATTTTATTCTAGGATGTGTTCCTCCAAACATCAAGCCTTATAGATATCCATATGCGCAAAGGAGTGAAATTGAACATATGGTGGTAGAAATGGTAGAGGTTGGTACAATTATCCAACCAAATTTGATAAACAAAGGAAGGTATGAATGGAAGAATGGCGAAGCAGGGTGGGAACTCATTTAAAAGTTTCCGAATATCCCAGTTCCAACAATATTGCCAAAACTTGACAAGGAAGTAAAAATCATATTGGAACCTGAAGCATTTACAGAACCAAGAAGTCGACAGCTACAAAATCGATCAATTTCAAAGCATCTCATGAAGCGGAAGAACTTACATGTTGAAGATTTCACATGGAAGGACAAGAATTTTATACAGAAGCATCAAGAACTACTCAAGCATTGAGGACAACACTTTTTTAAGGAGAGCGGCATGTTAGGCCCCTATACTACTAGTGTAACCCCTTATTGTTATTAGTACAACCCCTTTATTATATTTTTGTACCCATGTAGTCCCCATATTGTTATTATTTTGCCCCATAAAGCCCCATAAAGCCCACTATTATTATTATTGTGCCCTTACATTATTATTGTTATGTCGGCTCTTATTATATTATGACCCCTTAGACTCCTATATAGAGAAAGGAGGTCTTTTTATTTGTATCATCCAAGAATTTTTCATTTGTTTAATGTAAAGGAGGTTTCCCCCTCGAAGAGGCTTATTTATAAGGCGTTCATCTGCCTTTTCTATCTTTTTGTGAGTTGGTTTAATAACAGTTTCACCCTCTTACCACCAGAGGGGAAACTCACCCACTTCTGCTTCCCATATACACAATTCTCATAGAAATCAAAATCCAGATAGCTATTAGTCATACCTTCTACCATACCTTTACCATGAAGTATTTTAAGGCCCTTCTCTCTAATATGTCCAAGCCTTTGATGCCAAAGCATGGTCTTTTCTCCAGAGACCACTAGATTTTCTACTCCACTTTGAGGAACCATAGAGCTGTTGCACCCATCAACACCAATCCTATGTTTTAGCTTGTACAAAGTTCCAATCCAAACTCCTCGTATCAATACCAGTGCTCCTCGAACCATCTTGCAAGTATCCTTCTCGAACATTATTTTTACACTTGCATCATCCAACTTGCTTACAGAAATAAGACTTCTGGCCAATACAAGAATATGCAGAACACGTGGAAGTGTTCTAACCCTTCCACCTTGCAACTTCAACTTTACTTTTCCATGGCCAATGATTCTAGCCTTCCTATCATCCCCTAAGAAGACATCACCACCATCGTATTTATCATACTTGCAGACCACTCTCTATGGGGAGTGAAGTGAAAGGATGCACCTGAGTCAATCAACCATGCCTCATGATCTACATGTTTAATTGAAGAAGGAAAGTATACATCTCCACCTTCATCTGAGGTGGTTTTCGCCTCTGCGGAAGGAGCATCATCAGATCCCTTTCCTTTGTCAGGAGCTTTAGATTTACAATCCCTTTGTAGTGCCCTTCCTTTCCGCATTTCCAGCATGCCTTTACAAGTTTTCCTTGAGATTTAGATCTCCCATTCGATGACTTATTTTTGTTTATGCTCTCGGATTGTCCTTGTAAAAACAAGGCATCACCATTCTGGCTCTCCATATTTTTCCATGTCGTCTCCTCCATCAGTGAGGATGCGACTATTTCATCAAACTGCAAGGCAATTTCATTGCTAACTATTACAATAACCAAAATATCCCATGAATCTGGTATAGAACACAACAAACTGATGCACTTATCTTCATGTGAAATTTTATTATGAATAGATAATAAATGACATACCATAGTATTAAATGTGTTCAGATGCTCTGTCACCGAGTCTCCATCTTTCATCCTCAGGTTATACAGTTTTTCCCATAGGAACAATTTATTCACCAACGACTTAGAGTGGTACAAAGTCCCTAACTTGTCCCACAAAGCCTTCGCCATAGCTTCCCCTGATACATTCAACAATACTAAATCTGAGACATACAATTGTATTGTTCTCTTTTCCTTCCGATCCAACTTCTTCCATTCTTCATTAGACACACCCGTTGGTTTAATATCTGGATCTACTATGATCCACTGATCTTTACCCACCAACAGATCCTCCATATTGAGTTTCCACAACTCAAAATTCTGACCATTAAATTTGTCGATCTCTATATTTCCAATGCTCACCATCTTCTTTCACCACCAGAATCGATCCCACAGATCTCCCACTGAACAGGGTCTACCACAGGCCCGAGCGAAACCCCTCAGCAATAAAGGCGTCCCCTTGAACCCAAAACAACTCTGATACCAAATGTAGGTTTTAACCTCGTACAGAAATTACTTGCATACAAATTCTATTAACATAAAATAGACAATAGCGAGAGCATAACACATAAAAAAAATATACACAGATATTTTCCCTTGGATCCCAAAATTGGGACTACCAGATTGATTTTTCATTATGTTCCTTTCAATATTACAATACATATATATACATTGCGAAGCATCCAATACCATGGATCGAAAACCATCATGCCCAAAACTATGTGCGAAAACCATGCACAAAACCATGGGAAAAATCGTAACACAACCCAACACAAAATACATTTTTTGAGCTGAAGCATTGCCTTTGTTCTACACCGGTACTCCTATTTCCTAACCTGTAATAACCATTTGAAATTGAAACAAAGGCTTTCGACTATGCTATTGGTACAGTTCTCACTAGAAAGGGCATCCGGTGGCCTATCACTGATCCAGGTGGCTCAAGACACACTCAGAGGTCAAAGAGGGCTTACAATAGGTTAAAAATCAAAGTGGTTAGATTGCTCTCGAACTAGGTCCAGATCGAAGTGTTCATCACCCTGATTCAAATGGTGTGAACAACACTCAAACCTAAGTTCGTATGAGGGAGATAAATCTGGTCAAAGTTTTGGTCAAACTTGTAATGTGGGCCAGGTTTAATGGTCCTACAAATTGACCGAGTCCGAGACATGGACTCTGGCTCCCGAGAGTGGGAAAAATTGTTGAATGGTTAATTTGTCTAATAACCCTTATTTTAGACAAAATCAGAAAGAAAACCATGATAGTTTGAAAATAAAAAAATAAAAAAGGGGGGCGGGCCATAACCTCCCTGCCACCCCCGTCGCACCAGTCACATAGTATTAAAATATAAGGGGTAGGGGTGGTAGGCTGCAACCCCTACCACCCACAACGGAGCCACATTGCAAATAATGGTGGCGGGTGGTCAAACCCCGCCACCCAAAGGCCAACCACCATACAAACAAATGAATAGGTGAGGCTGGCGGGGCTCGAACCCGCCTGACCCACGTGGCCGGTCCCCACTGAGCAGTCTCACCAACCACAAAACAGGCGGACAAATGAATGTAACTGCGCCATAAAAATGTATCACCAACCAACGCTCCAATGAAACACGCCATTGAAATTCTTGCCAAAAAAGTAGATGCACCCCCATTTTGGAAGGGGCAAGGTTTGATCCCCCAACCCCTTACTAACGAACCACCGAACTTAACCATTTAGCCAATGGCTCATTATTGGTAAATCCACCAATGTTTTAATATAGAAGCTCACTCTTTAATTCGATGAAGGGAGAGGGAGAGCACGAGTGGTTGAATGAGGGCATCGAAGTTGGAGGCAGAACCATGCCCAGACAGAACCATGATTTTCAGTTCTAGGAGATGAAAGCATGATGGCATGTTTTTCGAGACAAAGAATCCTTTATAGAGAATATTCCTTGATGCCTGAAAGATTCCCTAGGGAGGTAAATTTTCATTTTGTCAGAATGATATGAAGTTTACAGTCATTCTAACCAAAATTTCGTAGGGAACACAATGGTGGAATCAGAATCACCATATGAGTAGTATATTTGAAGATTATCTGCAGAGCAGAATCTTGAGGGAATCTTCCAGATTCCTTTAGAGACTGAAATTCGGCAGAGTCATAATGCAGCTGAGTTTACACTCAAAAGTATCAAAATCTCGCAAGGATCATGATGGCGAGATCATATTTGTGATCTAAGTTGCAGATCTCCAATCAGCCCAGAGAACATAATCTTTGGAGAATCACGACGAATCTAAAAGATTCCTAAAGGCCCAGATTTTGACAACAGAATTTGACAAATGGATAACCAATTTTACACCTCTTGACGACTGCTATGGGGTAAAATGCACAGGATGAAAACTACCCTCAAAGGCCTTCCCGGGACCTTCGACAGACTATAAGATTATCTGCAAAAGCTACCAGTTACACACATGTTCATCTATCAAACATAAATTGATAGGGTATGGAAAGAGGATCACCTTTGGTTCCTTCTAGATTCACTTGGGGATCTCCATGCGGAAAGAAGAACTCCTTCTAAGCCGGCTCCAAGACAATTCCTGCACAAAGGACAAGGAAAACCAATCACAGCACACGCTTCTGAAAAATAATGTAAGAATCCATAACAAACATGTATAAATGTATAACTTAACTACTCAACTCGACAAGCATCAGAATGAACAAATGAATTCACAATATCACCAACACTTTGGAGTAGGAAACACAACTACAGTTCTATATTCAGAATGGAAGAGTGATTACAACAATCCGTTGTATCAACCTTCCCTACCCCTTCTTCCTCCCTCTCTCTCTTTCTTTCAGCTAGCTCCTTCAAGAATATGACAGTTCACAATAGCTCTATGGGCTATCCTTCCAAATGCTCTGACCCCTTTTGCAATGGCCCTCTCGTTGCTTATGTAGCAATCGAATTAGGGCTGTCAAGCTCCATGTAGAGTTCAATAGGGAAAAAACCATGAACCTACCCTGTTTACAAGCTTTTTCCCATTTGCATTTATTCTCATAATAGAATTTCTCCAAATATCTTGATTTTTGGAGTTTCCTTGCTTTTCTTGTACAAATTTAGGGATTTAATATCTAGATATTTATGAGCAGATTCGTTGGCATGACCTTCTGAACATCACTTAAGCTCACTAACGCTCCCCCTAGTCTAACACAAAGAGTTAGCAGGGTGACTAATGCTCCTTTATGCTTGTAACAAGCTTTATAAAGCAGGTTGTGAGTGTATAGAGAGCGTTAGTGTGGATTTTGGGCTTGCAATTGTGGTCATTGCTTTAGTAATCTTGTCTTTCACCTTTGAGTTGATTAGGAGGTCTATTTTTCCTATAACAGATGCACCCTAAAGTATGAGATCAGAGGCAGAGACAATGGTTAAAATACTTAATGAAAAAACACTGTAATTTGCTGTCAAAATCTTTGTAGAGAGAGATAGACGTTTCGGGCAGCAAGGAAAACCTGATACAACAAAGATACTTTTTAATAAACTGCTAAAATCATGTTCTGAGTTGGGCATTCCCATGCTCAATAGCTATGTCATAGTAATTTTCTCCTCGGAGATATAACAATGCTAGCCGCCAATATGGCACAAGGCATATCTAGTGTGATAATTTTTCATCCTGAATAGCTATCTCCAAAGAACAATATTGCAACTTGGGAGAGGAAACAAGGTTGAATGATGCAAGCCTCTACCCAAGGTCTTGATTCTTGCTTCACCAAACAACATAGATCGATACATGTGATAATATGTGTTGACGTCGAACATGCACAAAATCATCTGATTACCAGCCAATAATGGAGATTGTTAACAGATGCGAGGAAGGCCATCGATAATGGTGATGGTCTCCAAGATGCATAGTGCAAACTAATGAGTGTGAAAGATTTTTTGTCGTCGAACAATCATAGAATCACTTAACTAGAAGCCAATAGTGAAAACCCATGATCAAACACAAGGTAACCTACCACTAATGTCTGCAAGCACCAAGGCATTGAATGTGTTTTTGGGTTATCTTCCTAGCTAGAGTGTTGAACTCGATAGGAAGAAACTTGTCGAAAGGTAGGCAATGACGTGTCCTACTTCAATTGACATGAAACTGGACAAGGATGATTTTGTTTTTTGTAGAATCTTTTAAGCTTTTGGGTCTAAACAACAGAGGGCATGACGAAAGGATATGTAGGATCGATTGATAGAGGAAACAAATGGGAAACCTTGAACAATAGAAGGCACGACAATGGTTTTAACCAGACAACACTAGACTCATGAACACTACAGAGTGTTTAAGATACAGAGATGTAATTACATCTGGGTATATAGGCTAAAAACTCATAGGTTGGTAGGGTTCATACTGAGAGGCTATCAAAATGAAGGTTTATCTGAGGGAGTGCCATGTTCAAGGGAACGAATGATGCCAAACCACGTTTTTGAATACAGGATACAGTTGTATTGTCCACTTTCCCTGTCTGATTTTTTTAATGAGTCAAGACAGGTAAACTCATCAATCTTTTCATGTTTAAAGAGTCTGAAAATGATTGCAAAAAGAATGACTCTTTGCCCTATCTGATTAGTTTAATGAGTCCAGACAGGCAAACTCGTCGATTTTTTCATCTTTTAAGAGTCTGAAACGTATCGTAAAAAGAATGACTCTATATCTTGTCTATGTATTTAAAGAGTCTAGACTAGACAAATCGGTGGTCTTTTCATATTTAGAGAGTCTGAAAGATCGTAAAGAGAGACTCCATGGTGGTACCTTTGTCATAGTTGTTCACCGGGGGTGACAAAAGGTTAATAGTATACCCGGATCGGTTACTTTTCCGTATTTTAATTTATTGAACCTCGATAAAGAGAAACCTTTTTCCAATAGATGTCGTCCTCATTTTGTTACGAGTACAAGGTGGCAGACTAAACTCGTGTTTTGTTGTGACACTTTAACGAGCTCAGTAAAAAAAACTCGAGATTTTTCATTTTTTAACGAGAAAGAAAAAGTACCTGAAAGAATTCTCAGGTCATCTTTAGCATGTTTAACGAGCAGCAAGACATAGCTCAGGATTTTTTCAGTTTAAAGAGCGAGAAAAAAGTGCCTAAAAAGGATGCTCCATTCATCTTTTTCAGTTTATGAGCTGGAACAAGATAAAAAAAGAGGTGCTCAGAGCATCGTTTGCATATATTTAACGAGTGCAAATGATGAAAAACTCAGGGATGTTTATATTGTTTAAAGAGAAATAAAATATCCCTAAAAGTTCTTTACTGATTGTGGTATGGGTGTTTAACGAGCCCTACTACAAAAACTCAGAGATGTTTATATTTTTTAAAGAGCAATAAAATGTCTCCAAAAGTGCTCTACCATTGTTAGATAGATTTTAACGAGCTTAATGATGAAAAATTGGGAATGTTTATATTTTTTAAAGAGCAATATAATATCCCTAACAATGCTCTATTCGTCTTTGTAGTAGTTTAACGAGCCCAAAGAAGAAGACTCGAGGTTTTTCAGATTAACGAGCAAGAAAAATACCATAAAAAGAATGCTTGATATTTCTCGATCTCATGCTTGACATTAGAAGGGTCTATGCCATGCATTTTCTCATAAGACCAAGGAAAAACATCGCGAAAGTCTTGAAACGGGTAGGTGAAGCTCACAATTTCCTCGGGATTGTGATTGGTTCCACTCTGTATGTTTTCCACGATGCTTGTCATGATAGAAATATCGGGGAGAAATGTTTGTGGAATATTGCCCCTGTTTGCTTCTGAGTCAAAAAGTTGGATAGTCGTATACGGTGAGGAAAAAATTTCATGTGCATTAGGTGACAGGATTTGAAGAGGCATCATGTCCGAATCAGATATCGAAACATGATGGTGCGAATGCTCCCAAGGTCGCTCTTCTAACCTCGTGATCTCTCGAATAGCTTCGTCCATTGGTAGGATTTGATTGAGTGGATTGAAAGAAAGAGTGGTTATGGGAGGGGCAGTGGTACCGTTGGCCGAAACCAAAGTGACCAGAGATTCAGATGCAAATTGAACAGCTTGGTAGGCTAATTCAGCTGGTGAAAATGACATTTTCTCTCCGTATGTGTCAATGTTTGAAGGAGCTGGTAGGATCCATGGATCAGTCTTTTCATGAGGAATAGATGAAAGCATGTTGACCATATGTGGAACCTTGGGCAAATGAAGAGGGAAATAACCCATGAGGGAAGAAGCCTTCAATAGACCAATATCAATACTGACGTAGGAGTCAGTTCCACCTCCTACTAGGGGTATAGAGCCACTTGGTAATGGTGAATAATTAGGGGTGCAGAAAGACAACTGATCTACTGTAATAACCTTTCCATCCAATGGAAATTGGATGATGTGAAAGATAGTAGATATGATGACCGTCATGGCATATGTCCAACTGCGACCCAACAACAGATTATAGTCAAGTTCCTTGTCCATGACTTGTACGTCCACCGTTAGTGTTTTCCCAGCGAAAGTGATGGGAAAAATGGCTTAAGTATCCTTTTGGTATAAAGGTGTGGTCGTCAAAAGCTTTCAGGGAGTTTGACGGTGGGGAGAGGGTTGGAGAACCCAAGGCGAGCCAACATGAAGCCGACATGATGCAGGTTGAAGCACCTTTGTCAATGACAGTTCTGTGTATACCTTTACCTTTCGTGGTGATATGCACCTGAAATGCAAGCTGGTGAGAAAGGGGAGGTTTACACTTGTCCATTTCAAAAATAGAAAGCATGGATCCGTAGGGTCAATACCTCCGATAGCCGAAAGCAAAGATTTTCATTGGCTGGGGCATGTTTGTAATACTTCGAGTGCCAACATAGCTAACGGCGCTTGCGCCAAATCCTCTATGATATTGTAGTGTTGGGTGGCATGTGCAGATGTATTGTGCATTGTTCGTCAAAGTGCCCCCTTGGGGGGTTGAATTACAAAGTCCTCAACTGGCCTTTCAATATCCAGATTGTTGGGTGGCGATGGGTTTTGAATTGAGGAAGGTTCCGTTGCATGAGCGACAGAAGCTCCATAAGATTTGGCTCTTGTAGCGAGATCTACCATTCCAAATGTGCAAACGGTAGAATATCCTTCTCCAGCTGAAGGATGTTGTGAACCATCATTGCCCCTTGGCGTGGGTTGCTGTTGGTTGGCAATAAGATTTTTTTGCTGTTGAGTGGGAAAAGGATTCCTAAGGACAGCGTGGATCTTACCAGTATCCCTTTTGGTAAGGTAATCTGTGCATTCCTGAAGCCGTAGACAATGCCAGGTTTCATGGTCTTCAGCACAAAGTTTGCAAGGAAATATGGCAGGTGTATCCTTTTCATCAGCAGTAGGTGCAACGGTCTTTTGTTTTGGGTTGGGCTGCTTTATTGACTGCTCTTAAGAAGGAGCAATCTTTTTCTTATTCTTATTTTTCTTACCACTGGGATTTTGCACAGAGTTTATCGTAGTGGTAGGAAGAGCAGTTGATTTGGTGGTAGCGCAAGCATTGGGGTTGCCCGGGGCATTGGGGATTATGTCATAAAGAGTGCCAGACTGTGAATATATCAAATCTAAGTGCTGGGCACAACGTATGGATTGGTCTTCTGTGATCGCACCACCTAGAGCGATATCTCTAGCGATTTGTGGGAGTAATGACTTACAGAACCAGTCTGTTAAGAGAAATTCAGGGATGGGAGCTTTGACTAACCTCTGCCTATGTCTCCATTCATGGATATGATTAGAGATGTGGGTGGTGGCATCCTGACAAAACAAAGTAAGGAGCTCTGTCCTTGTCTCATAACGGATAAGTAATTGAAAGTGCTTTAGGAACTCCATCGATAAAGCTTCAAAGGTATTCACTGACGCACGTGGTAACTCAATATACCACTTTGCTGCATTGCCAGTGAGGGTGCGGGGAAAAAGACGTAACCAGACACTGTCATCCACCATAGAGTTAGAAACACACCAAAGATGGTAGGTGGTGACATGAGTGCGTGGATCCTCCCCTTGTTTTCCATCGAACTTAGGAATGTCCGTCGGTATTTTATGCGGGATTGGCGGCCATTGTAAGTTGTGGTAGATGGGGTCTTTTGTCAACTTGTACAAGTCAGGAATATCCAATGTTGCCAGAAAAGGCAAATTGTTGGGTGCCCTCGACTCGGATCATGGTGATGACGGATGATCTGAGGAGCTCTGTGCTCCTCCCATTGTTTGGTTCCCCATGGTGTACATGGGCTGCATGGTGTAGTAGTTGCTTTATGGTACGATGTTGTAGAGTGGATTTCCATGAGGATTTTGATACTAGGGTATGAAGTTGCCCCCAGTATAAGTAGTGCCCCCTTGACTCATCTGAGCTTGTGAGTAGGGTGCCCCCATGGATTGGGTGGGAATCCCTTGTGGATTCCAAATCGACACAGAACTAACCATATGGCTTTGATTGACAGAGGGAACACTCATGTCAATTAGTGACTGTCCATGCATGCCTGAGAACGGCGGAGGAATTGTGACATTCCCCTCCAACATGTGCATGTTGGGAACCGCCCCAGATATTTGAATCTGGTGGTTGGAACTATACATTGGTGGCTGACCTTGTTGTTGGTAAACTAGAACTGCGCCCGTAGTGCCGCATTGAGTGTTATATGGAGCACTATATGTGGCACTAGTCAAAGGTATGCATTGTGGCACCATAGGAGTGGAACCTGGCATCTGCTGGGTTCCACTTATAGAGGGTGTTATGTGAGTTGTCATACCTGGGACAAACATGATAGCAAGATTCCACATTACCGGTGTTGTGATGACCGTCGACTAGGGAAGTGGTAGAGGACCAACAGTGTCTCTAGAATTCCACAACCCGTGAGTCGTCGAATGGATAGATGGGAAAGTTCCCCCTACTAAAGAAGGAAATACAGGTACCACGGGACTAATTGAGTGACCGTTAAGTTTTATCAAATAAATTTTAATGTGATATTCTTTAAAGTCTCAAAATTGATAGCACTCAGGTACCTAAAAAGAAAAAATACACTAAATATGTCAATCAGCAAACAAAGGGAAATTACCTTGTTTGATAAGCACCGATTACTAGAGATGAAACAAAGTTTCTCAATGAGTAATAGAGAAGGATGGAAAAATGTGTGGTTACGGTTACTTTTGAGCTTTTCCCAAACCTAAAATTGAGGGGCCAAGTACTCTCGTGAAGACAAGCACCCTCCCAAAAACTGAAGACAAAGTAGATCCGTCCGTTTTAGGTACTAGGACAGCCCATCCCAGTCACCTTGTGTAAGTACCTAGAAGTTTTGGCCACTAGAGAAACCTAAAATCACAGAAATTACTAGGGGGGACATAGTCGTAGATAGCACACTGTGTGGGCAGGATACTTGAGTCCTTGACTCAGTTTCGAAATCCCCGAAGGGACCCCCAATACACAGAATGCCCAAAGGAGTTGTAAGAGAAGGCGGACTAACTTCAATTACAGTCTGATTTTGTCTTATATTTTGCTCTGTTGTTAGTGGAGTGGTCCTGGTAATATGAGTGCAGAAGTATTTTTTCACTCATTAACGACACTAGTTTTGATTTTCAACCTTGGGCAGTTCACTCACATGCTTATCCCAAGGTCCAAATCTAGCTAATGTTGGTTTGCTCAAAAAAGAGTAACTGATTGATTTTAATGTAAATTTTAGTGTACTTGCTTATTTGTCTTCGGTAGGGATGTTGACGTATGAATATGGTGAGACTCTCGACTCAATAAACCATGCAGAACAATGCTTTGGATTTTTTTTTTTCAATTTCTTATGCAAACAAGTCTTATTCTACACATATATCATTTCACATACTCATGGATTCGTCAGTGCATCTAAAGCCATTCACCACTTGCATAACTGAAAGTTTCTTTTCTCAATATTCCCCAACAACTACTGAAAACCAAAATGAAGCAGCTTACAACTATTTCAACAGAAGGAGATATACAGTTTATCAGCTTTTCTTTAAAAAAAAATGTCTTTTAGGAGAGAAAAACTAAAACATTTTCTTAAAAATAAATTTTCAAGACACCAAATTTGTTAACATGATACTGTTGCAGATCTTACTTTAGCTCCTAAGACAAGTTCCCCCCCTTTTGTTCCACAAAATCTTCTGAAAAACATGGAAATGGGAGACTAATGCTCTGTTTCTTTGTAAACAGAGAGTTAGTTTTGCTACTAACGCTCCCTGTGCACAGTCAAAGAGCTTTATAAAGCTCTGTGTAGAGTAGCAACTTGCGTTAGTGAGGGAAATAGCTCAAAAAGAGGGCTTTTAGGATCATTTTCTAAGGAGAATGCAACTTTGCAGGATGCAACAAGATAGATGGTGGATCAGAAAAGGATTTGAAGAAGCGGGAAGCTCATAGAAGAAAGAGAAGATATGAGAGGAGTCCAGGTATCCAGGAACTAGATGTATAGTCCCCAGCGGAGTCACCAATTCTGCTATGGGGTAAAATGCATGGGATGAAAACTACCCTCAAAGGCCTTCCTGGGACCTTCGACAGACTGTAAGATTATCTCCAAAAGCCACCAGTTACACACATGTTCATATATCAAACATAAATTGACAGGGTATGGAAAGAGGATCACCTTTGGTTCCTTCTAGATTCATTTGGGGATCTCCGTGTGACAAGAAGAAGTCCTTCTAAACAGGCTCCAAGACAATTCCTACACAAAGGACAAGGCAAACCAATCACAGCATATGCTTCTGAAAACTAATGTAAGAATCCGTAACAAACATGTATAAATGTATAACTTAACTACTCAACTCGACAAGCATCAGAATGAACAAATAAATGCACAATATCACCAACATTTTGGAGTAGGGAACACAACTGCAGTTCTATATTTAGATGGAAGAGTGATTACAACAATCCATTGCATCAGCCTTCCTTATCCCTTCTTCCTCTCTCTCTCTCCTTCTTTCAGCTAGCTCCTTCAAGAATATGACAGTTCACAATAGCTCTATGGGCTATCCTTCCAAATGCTCTGACCCCTTTTGCAATGCCCCTCTCATTGCTTATGTAGAAATCGAATTAGGGCTGCTAAGCTCCATCTAGAGTTCATTAGGGAAAAAACCATGAACTTGCCCTATTTACAAGCTTTTTCCCATTTTCCTTCATTCTCAGAATAGAATTTCCCCAAATATCTTGATTTTTGGAGTTTCCTTGCTTTTCTTGCACAAATTTAGGGATTTAATATCTAGATATTTATGAGCAGATTCGTTGGCATGACCTTCTGAACATCACTTAAGTTCACTAATGCTCCCCCTGGTCTAACAACAAGAGTTAGCAGGGTGACTAACACTCCTTTATGCTTGGTAACAAGCTTTATAAAGCAGGTTTTCAGTGTATAGAGAGCATTAATGTGGATCCTGGGCCTACAATTATGGTCATTGCTTCAGTCATCTTGTCTTTCACCTCTGAGTTGATTAGGAGGTCAATTTGTCCTATAACACGACAAAAATTCAGTGGTGCAGTCAATTTTTTCAGCTGAGCCTTCCATTTTTCGGCCAAATTTAGAGGTGAAGGTACATGAATCAGTCATGTCATGTTTTGCTTCATAATTGGTGAGATGATGTATTATGTTTTGAGATCCCTATTTGATGTTATGTTGTGGGAGAAATTCTGCCACATTATGTGAGATGTATTTAGCTTGTCATGCTATGTATTGTAATGGGGATCCCTATGTAACTATGTTGAAGGGATGCTCATTTCCACATTGTGTGAGATCATGTTAAGTTGTCATGCTGAGAGGAAGCTTTCTTGAGTGAGAATTCCTGTAAGCAGAACGTCTTGTGGAGAGACAGGACACTCCTATTTGAGGGTGTATGTCCTTTCTAAGACAAAGAGTCTTCCATGTACATCATCATAATTTACAACATTATATGAAGTGACCTCCACCATCTTGACACTAGGCTTAGAGACGTAGTTCGCATTGGATGAACTTCGTTATCAAATGTATCGTGTTTTGAGTTGCTGATTGTCGTCATGTTTCCTCTTAGTTAAGCATGCAAATATGTTATTTTATGCTCTTTAAAATGCAATTTTAACAACATCACAAAAATTAAACTGTTATGAAACCAACTCACAAAAAGATGGAAAAGATAGATCAACGACTTCAAAATCAGCCTCTTCGAGGGGGAAACCTCCTTTACATAAAAAAAATGAACAATTCTTCAATGATACAAATGACAATACCTGCTTTCTGTATATAGGAGTCTAAGGGGTCCCAATACAATCAAAGGCTACATAACAATAATATTGTAGGGGCACAACAATAACAATAGTGGGATTCTATGGGGCATAATAATAACAACATGGGGACTATATGGGTGCAATAATACAATAAGGCGGTTGCATTAATAACAATAAGGGGTTACACTAGTAGTATAGGGACCCTACATAAAAGATTTTGGATGATTCTGGTAGTTGAAGGAATACAGATTAAGTATGGTATTAGAGTGGTCTTCTTGTTGATGTGAATTGCGAGCGTGAACAATGATTGAACATGCAACAATGGAGGATGACAAAGACATGTACAAGGCCATGATAAGGATGTCCAAAATGGTGGAGATGTTGTATGAAGCTTATGAGAGATAGGATATAGAATAATCAGAAAGCAATACTTCATCCACATCTTCTAGTGTACACTCATTGCCTTCATCGTCTTATTATCATTTGAATGAGGACATCAACAAGAGCCTTCAAGTAGATAATGCTGAATTAGAGATACTTCTATGAGAAGAGAAAGAGGAGAAGCGACGATTTCAACTTCAGTTGCGAGCTGTGGAAGAGGCCCTGGAACAATTGAAGCACAATGACCAGAGTCTTCAAGCAAAGCATGCTGAATTAAGGAGGCTTCTACAAGAAGAGAAAGAGGAGAAGAAGAGACTGCAACTTCAACTACAAGACACGACAGATACCTTGGAGAAGCTGAAGAACAACGAAGGCTTAGAGAAATCCTCATCACATGTTTGGCAATCGATAGCTAAGGTAAATAATTGTGATCATTCTTCCATTTCATCTTCACATGATATTATTTATGTTGGAAATGTGGAGGTACCAATTATAGGAACTGGCATGAGACTCCTTACCAAGATGGGCTACAAAGGAGGAGGAATTGGTGTTAATGGCCAAGGCATGATTCAAACATTGGAGGTTGTCTAGAGACCTTGATTTGCAGGCTTGGGATAGACCGAAGGAGAATGCTTAAAGGTGTCAATGCTTCCGAGATATTGTTGAAACTGTCGAGGAAAGAGAATGATGGGAACACATAAAGATCATCCCATGGCAGTGCCCATTATAGGGAAAGAGCTGGGGCAAGCTCTCATCGCCATAATTACACCAGAGACAACCAAGAAAGGTATAAATAGTCTCAGTATTATAATGTTCATTTCAATTACAATCATGTTGTTAATGATGAATGTAAATCACGACATCAAAAAACATGTAGTTTTTTCGGTTTACATAGCCATGTGTTTGCTAAGTGCTGGAGGAGAATGGCAACATGAAAAAGGATGAGGCATGAAAGGCCTTCTCCAAAGCAAGGAAAGAAGAAGGTAAAGAAAGTATAGAGGAGAAGACTCATTGTAGTCATTGTGACAAAAGTGGTCATCAAAGAGGCAAATGTTGGAGGCTCCATCTAGAGCAGTGCCCTAAGGACAAAGTGCCAATGTAGAAATCTGTTGAAAAAATTGTTCAACAAGAAAAGTTGCCACAAGAATATAACCCATTCACTTTGATAAGTGAGCGGTGGTTTTTTTAGATGTGTTATATTTTTTTGGGCCATCTTTGTAAATCATGTGTTGCAGTTTAAAATGTAAATGTGATGATGTGTTTTCCATCACTTGTTAAGCAACAATGATGTTTTGACCTTGTATTAATAGTTGGGGTATTCATTTCCATTTTGATGTAAAATTGACCACAAAGTATGTGTTATAAACACATGGCAAGTATGGGATGCTTTGTTCATAGTTGGTCATGTAATAGAGCATGTAATTTTCAAAATATTGTACTACAACTTTGCAGAGGGTGCAAGTGTCAACTCATCACTTATGGCTCTGAAGGACAAAGGTGAAGGAGAAGGAAACGTGACCTATCAGAACACTTATGGTGCAAACATGGTACACAACAATTGTAGATTATTTTCATGATTTTGGAGGAGCAAAAGATCCTTAGTGTGGAGGATTGATCCAGGTGGCTCCAGACACACTTAGAGGTCAAAGAGGGCTTACAGTTGATCAAAAATCAAAGTGGTCAGGTTGCTCCCAAATAAGGTCTAGATCGAAGTTGCCATGTGGGCCAAGTTTAATGGTCCTACAAATTGACCAAGTTTGGAACATGGAATCTAGCTCCCGAGAGCGGGTGAAATTGTCGAATGGTTAATTTGTCTAATAACCCTTATTTTAGTCAAAATCAGAAAGAAAAACATGTTAGTTTTAAAAACGAAAAAATTAATTAAAAAAAAGGGGGGTGGGCCATAAACCCCGCCACCCCCGTTGCACCAGTCATATAGTATTAAAATATAAGGGGTTGGTGGTAGGGCCACAACCCCCGCCACCCCCGCCACCCCCAACAGAGCCACATTGCAAAGAATGGTGGTGGGTGGTCAAACCATACCACCCAAAGGCAAAACACCATATGAACAAATGAACAACTGAGACCAATGGGGCTCAAACTCGCCCGGACCCCACCGAGCAGTCTCACCAACCATAAAACAGGCGGACAAAAGAATATACTCGTGCCATAAAATATATCACTAATCACTACTCCATTGAAACACGTCACTGAAATCCACGCCAAAAAATAGGTGTTCACCCATTTTGGAAGGGGCAGGATTTGATCCTTGAACCCCTTGTTAACAAACCACCGAACCTAGCCATTAAGCCAACAACTCATTGTTGGTAAATCCACTGTTGTTTTAATATATAAACTACCTCTTTACTTCGACCAAGGGAGAGGAGAGCACGTGTGGCAAAATGAGGGCAACGAAGTTTGAGGCATAACCATGCCTAGACAAAACCATGATTTTCATTTCCAGGAGGCAGAACCATGATGGCACATTTTTCGAGACAAAGAATCCTTTGTAGAGAATATTCCTTGATGCTTGAAAGATTCCCTAAGGAGGTAACTTTTCATTTTTTTAGAATGATATGAGGTTTACAGTCATTTTAACCAAAATTTCACAGGGAACATTATGGTCAAACCAAAATCACTATCTGAGCAGCAGATTTGTAGATTGCCAATAGAGTAGAATCTTTGAAGAATCTTGAGGGAATCTTCCAGATTCCTTGGAGGTTGAATTTTGACAAAGTCAGAATGCAACCGAGTACACTCAAAAGTATCAAAATATTGCAAGGATCATGATGGTGAGATCATATTTTTGATCTGAGTTTCAACTCTCTAGTCAACCCAGAGAACATAATCTTTGGAGAATCACGAGGAATCTAAAAGATTCCTAAAGGCCTATATTTTGACAATGTCAGAATTCAACAAATGGATAGTCGATTTTACACCTCTTGATGACAAAAATTCAGTGGTGTAGTCAGTTTTTGAAACTGAGCCTTCCATTTTTTGGAAAAATTTAGAGGTGAAGGTACATGAATGAGTCATGTCATTTTTTCCTTCATAATTGCTGAGATGATGTATTATGTTTTGAGATCCTTGTTTGATGTTATGTTGTGGGATCGATTTTTCCACATTATGTGAGATGTATTTAGCTTGTCATGCTATGTATTTTGTTGGAGATCCCTATGTAACTATGTTGAAGAGATAATCATTGCCACATTGTGTGAGATCATGTTAAGTTGTCATGCTGAGAGGAAGCCTTCTTGAGTGAGAATTCATGTAAGCGGAACGTCTCATGGAGAGACAAGCAACTCCTATTTGAGGGTGTATTTCATTCCTATGATAAAGAGTCTTCCCTATACATCATCATCATTTACAACATTATATGAAGCAACCTCCACTATCTTGACACCAGACCCAAAGACGTAGTCCACACTGGATGAACTTCGTTATCAAATGTCTAGTGTTTTGAGTTGCTGATTATCGTAATGTTTCCTCTCATTTAAGCATACACATATGTTATTTTATGCTCTTTAAAATGAAATTCTAACAACATCACAAAAGTAAAAGATCTTTGATGATTCTAGTAGTTGAAGGAACCCAGATCAATCACAGTGAGACACTCTCGTATAAAATTTAGATACATGATGCCCATGATAAGAAGATGTATTCCTTCATGTAAGCTTATCGACAATGGAAATATTACATTCTAGGGAAGGAGACATTCATCTACATAGATCACCAAATTTTTCAGTTTATATAAGCACAAGGGAAGTTGTTGAAACATCACCATTAGAAGTGGTCCACATATCTACAACACTTCCATTTGACATTAAATATAATCAAGGAAACACCAATCATGTTGCAGATTGCCTCAACCAACCCTCTGTTGAAACATTGACCATTGTTCTCAACTCTTGTGGCCAGAATACCACTGGATGGCCGTAAATATAAAAAAATGATCCATAGTTCACCCCCACATACCAGATTCTAGTGGATGGAAAACAAGAACTAGAATTCCACCTCTAGGATGAATTATTGTGCTACCTGGGACACCTTTGTGTTCCTTCAAGTGAGCATTTCAAGATGATTTGGGAGACGCACTATAGTCAGGTTGTAGGACACTTTGGAGTGAAGAAAACTATAAAAATACCGCAGAAGTATTTTTACTGGCCCAAAATTCGACAAGATGTTAGAAAATATATTATATTTTCATTGCTTGTCCTATACCCAAGCCAACCATCAAGAACCAAGGCTTGTACAACCCTCTGCCTACTCCTTTCCATCCATAAGAATCCATCTCCATGGACTACCTGTCTAGAAACCCTCCTACCAAGCATGGTTATAACTGTTTATTTGTGGTCAAGGATATATTTCTAATATGGCTATATTGGTAGCTTGCAAGAAGAGTATCACAACAGAGGACAATACCAAAATCTTCTTTGAACGAGTATAGTTAAATTTTGAGATAGCATAGACCATTATATTAGATTGGGACAACATGTTCCTGAGCACATTTTGGTCGAGCCTCTAGTCATTATTGGACACCTATCTCACCAAGTTGACTGCATTCCATCCACATATTGATGGCTAGATAAAGGTCATCAACATGATGATAATGCACGTACTATGCATGTACAACTCTAAGCATCCAAAAATGTGGTATGAGATCCTTCCTTATGTAGAAAATGACTATAACAAAGCTCTCACAACTCGATTGGATGCAAACCCCTATCAAGTGGGTCTGAGATTTCAACCATCGTGTCCAATTTCTGTTGACATGCCTCATGCGACTACACAAGTAAAATATGTACATGTACATTCCAAGGATGATAAAACAACCAAGTTTATTAAATGTATCGATCACATCCACCAGTAGGTCCACGACATCTTGGATACAACCAATGCAAATTACAAAAAAGCACATGATCCACATCAGTTGCCACATACATTTCAACTGGGTGACAAAGTTACATTTGCAGAAATAATTCCTTACCGGAGCCCATCAAAACCTATGAACACTCCATACAAGCCTTACACCATCACCAAGGATTTGGGAGACAAGGCTTATGAGCTCAACATTCCCCCTCTCCTTGGCCTACACCCAATGTTCAATGTGGACCACCTTGCCCATACTTCCACCATTTTAGGACACATCATACACTGCCGAACAACTAGAAATAATAGAGCTCAACCCAGACTACATGGAACATGTCTCAATTGATTAGATCACATACATACATATCAAGAACAATTTCCAATAGAGGATCTAAATGTATCAGGTTGTCAAAGCTGGCCAACTTGTATACCAAGGCAAGTGGCTCACTAGGGACCAAGTTCAGTAGAAATTTTCTGGTCTGATGGAGGGGCTCAATGCAATGGGAACCGTTGCTTCTTAAGTGGGGAGGACTTAACCAAGTGGATTTCAGTGGCCACCCTCCTATTCCTCTTGGACCCCCAACACTGTTTCCTTTCAGTTTCCTTAATTCTCATACAACTTTCTATTTTTGGAATTTTTTTGGGTCCTAAACTTCTGGAGCCATTTTGAGGTCCTAAAAGACATTTTCTAGGAAAACAAAGAAAATAGAAAAGTTCCATAGTTTGTTTCATATATTCACTTTTTTCCTTCTCGTGGATAAATTTGAAACTTGGTATTATGATAGCCAAACAAAGATCATATTCCTAATTACAATCCGGAGAAATTAGTGGGCCAACATACCCCAACGATGTCAAAATCGTTGGCACTTCATCTCCTAGGGTTAGGGTTTCACACTTCTTCCTTATTATAAAAGGGCCTTTGAGCCTCATTGTAACACAATTAATAAGGCATGTAGCCATCATATATATTATCAGAGATATGCTACCATCACCCAAGCAATTTTATTTCCATCCTACATGTAAACAATTTTTAGTATTTGTTATTAATGAATTGAAGTACACTTTTCGTTGTAGCTTTGTGTTTCTATTTAATTCTATATTTTGTTTTGTTCCTGCATAAATCTGGATTAGTGGTATCAGAGCTGTAACACCCTCCTCCCACATTTACCCAAGTTAATTTGTCCACCGGGGTAAACATGTGACGAGAGGCTATTATGACGTGATTCAAATCCCCATGTACAATTAAGGAAGTGGAATCGACAAAACAAAACAATTATTACCTTCTACAATGCAATAAAACCTGTAGGATCCAACTGACACTTTTAGGTGACAAACCCCCGAGACAACTCGACATTTCACTAATATGGACCCTCAACCACTCCCATGAAAATCCATGCATGTGACTGAGGCCTTCCATTCACTCCCACAACAAGGAATGCCAACAATTGTGGATATTTCCAGCCAGTTATGAGCCAACAACCCCAAATTATGTGCCACTTTTTTAGGGTCAAGGCTCAAACAATTGCCCAAAACTTCAAGAAACTTTCAAAAATGATAAATAACAATGGAATAAGGCTACTAATTGATCCAGACTTAAACAGGAACACAACAAATTACAAAGATAACCATATACACAAAAATTCCGCAGAGATAATACTTCATTTCATTAATGGAAAATACTGAAATATGCTTACAAACAGAAATGGAAATAAACCAGCTAGGGTGATGGTAGCTTATCTCTGAGAAGAGATGTGGCGGCTACATGCCTATGAACTGTGTTACAATGAGGCTCGAAAGCCTATTTATTGTTGAGAAACAATGGAAAACCCTTAGCATTCCAAAACCTAACCCTAGAAGATGAAACGCCAAACTGTGGGCCTTGTTTGGGTAAATTGGTACATCAACTTCCTGGGGTCGTAACTTTGGCATACGATCTTCGTTTGATGCGTACAATAGCTCGTTAGAAAGATCTATCCAAGCATTACCACTTTGGGAGGCAACATTAGTCCATGGACCCATGTTGCCCTAGATTTCCCAAAAAATGTCGTTTAGGGCCTCAAAACGGCTCCAGAAGTTTAAGACCCGAAAAATTGCTAAAAATAGTAAACTGTGCTACAATTAAGGAAACTGAAAATGCTGAGAGAAATAATGGTGGGGGTCCAGGTAGACTTGGTAGGTGGCCACCAAGATCCACCTGCATCATTCCTCCCTCCTTAGGAAGCAATGGTCCCCATTGCGTTGAGTTCCTCCATGGGATGAGGAAACTTTTGCTGAACTTGTTCCCTGGTGAGCCACTTGCCCTGGTGAAGGAGTTGGCCTGCTTTGACAACTCGATACAGTTGGATATTCTGTTGGTGAGTGTTCTTGATCTTTGTGTCCATGATTTGATCAGTTGCATCTTGTTCCATGCAATTTGGATTTAATTGGTGTGTGTGAGTTGTTCTGCAATGTCAGATGTGTCTAGCAATGGTGGAAAGTATGGGCGCAGGCGATCCACATTAAACACTGGGTGCAGGCCAAGGAATGGGGGAATGTTGAGCTCAAATGCATTGTCTCCCATAGCCTTAGTAATGGTGTAAGGACCATATCGGAGTGGTCTCAGTTTCCG
>APFE031310663.1:5702-17948 GCA_000404065.3 Pinus taeda
CATTTTTCATTTGTAAATATGTGATAAAAGGGGATGTGACATTTTTATTATTTTATTAATTAATTTGTTATTTTTAATAAAATAGGAGATAATTTGGAAAAGTGAGGATTAGGTGGAGAGATATTTTGAGTGAATTAAATGCATTATCTATGTATAAATATGAGGGCTTTTTGAGAGGATAAAGAGACATTGAGATTGTGAGTAAGTGTGAGATTGAGAGTAGGGTTGAATAACAAGGCTGTAAGCCTTCAGCAATTGTAAAGGGTCACAGAAAGGGTCACAGAAATGAAATATCTGGCCAGCAAAAGTTTGTAAGTAAATTTGTTTTGTTCAGATTATATATATATTGGCTGTTAAATTCTGAAACTGGGAATGAATTATGCACATTTAAATTGGAGGTGTTATGAATTCAGAGACAATTGGATGAATTATATTTTGTATGGATTTGATAGTTCGATCTGCATAATCAATGTCAATTGCACTGGATTGGGTATGAATAAATGGTGAATTATTATTGTTAATGTGTTGGTCTACGGTCCAATGATAAAATTCGACATATTATGTGAATCAAGTTATTGAAGTTGTATACAGGTGAAACTGAAATCAATATATTTGAAATTGTATGAATTTACAATACAGAATGGTTGTCTGCGCAGTGGTATGGAGTGGCATCATTTATATGAGTCGACATTGATAGCACTGTGCTTCGGCCCGTTTTAAATTAAATGGATCTGATTTATGTCTGACATTAAAATTTATGAATTTGGTGGTGATTTAATCTATGTTGAAAGCGCAGGTTTTGAATTCATTTACTTCGTAATGTTGGATTGATTGAAAACAAGTGGAATTGTGTTATATATAGCATGGAATCCAATTGAGAGTATGGAAATCGACTTGTATGGATATGCTGATACTGTTGAGGGAACAAAATGGAACGCAAAGACCGAGTGGGAATGATTTTTTTGTTAAAATTGACATTGATTTGTGAAAGAGTATGTTTGCAGTAGAGACCGTCAACGCTGGAGAATTGTTTGCAGAAGCGACTGTATTGAATTGAGGAACAATCAGTGCTGAACATAAGTCTGGAAAAACTCGTTGAAATCCAGCATTGAGGAAATGGTGACGTTGTAATAATCATTAAGAATTCATTCAAGAATTGCAGGACAGAAATCGTGGAGCGGAACGTTAAAAACCGGATGCATAAGTAGTGAAGGTTCCGTAGATCAGATTATTCATTGTGAAGGTAAGTTAAATGATCAGATTGTTGGTTTAGTACAGACTTTGGATTGAAAGCGCTGATATTAAAAACCGTATGAGCCAGCATCATTTCTAATTCAAATGAATAAATTGAAGATGTGGGAGACTGCTTTGAAATCAATTCATTGCAGTGGAAGCGCTGTGGAAGGTATGTAATTGAAGCACAGAACTAAACTTTGTGTATTAGTTGATTGTAATTGCAGGAAAGGGCTGTTGGTCTTGGAATACAACAAATAAATTGGATTCTATGAAGTCAATTCGGAGCAAAGAGAGTTATGATTAACTCTTGAGTGAAATCGATTTTAAACATCGATTTCTTATGTCTGAATGTACTGCCTTAGCGCCGGAAGATTTGAGATTATAGTTCCACAACAACTACAGAGGGTGAATTGGTATTACAAAGAACCTGTGTTATTGGTGGATAAACAGGTATGAAATTTGGATTCTATTGTTTAGATTTGAGCTTGGTAAAGGGCGCATCATGGATTTGTGTAAAGCGCTCCTGGAGTTAATCGAGTGATTTGTGTGAATTGGCTGGCTAACCAATTGTTAAAGATTGAAGGGCGCAGTAAAGTTATGGATCGAATCCTGAATGAAGTGATTGTATGGATCAACGTTGAGGTCGATGAGAGTGTTAAAAGCAGAGTTTGAGCTGGAGGATGGACAACGTTTGATAACACAGGTATGGTTAAATCGAACAGAATTAGTTTGAATAACGCTGGCAAGATAAGTTGTTACTAAGGTTTGTATTGAGTTCAAAGGTGGAACTTTGTTATGATGCTTTTTTTGTAGAATCAAGCATGGGAAGACCATGAGCGCATGGTCTAATTGGTTTTTATGGAATATTGAACTCACACTATTATTGGATCCTATATACTCATATTGCTGAATAGAAAGGAATGAAATAGGACGTGATGGGTGAGTTTATGGGATTTATGTTGAAGGGCTTCCACATAATAATGGTATTGTGTGAATTTGCCAATTATTGAAGTTTTGATTTGGAAAAAAGCTAAGATGCATTCTTATATGCACGGAATGTTACAGATCCTAGGTGTTGCAGGCCCTGCCTGCATCACCTGGCCAGGCCCTCTACCCAGGGCTGCACCACCATGGCAGCAAGCGAGCGGAGGGGCTACGAGTAGGCTTTTTCTTTTTTTGAATAAAATAAAATTGTTAAAAAAATCAAATTTTTTTAATATAATATTTTTTTTTTAATAAAAAAGAATTTGTTTAATTTGTTTAATATATATAATATATATATATATATATATATATATTAAATGAAAATTTGTTTAAAAAAGTGGTTTTTAATTTTTAATTTATTTTTTAATATATATATAAACACGTACTCTATATATACTTTGGTGAAAGAGTTCTGAGGCTCGGTGAAGGAGTTAAACACGTACTTATATATTCTTTGCATATATTCTTCGGTGAAAGAGTTTTGAGGTTCGGTGAAAGAGTTAAAAATGTACTCTATATATTCTTCGCATATATTCTTCGGTGAAAGAGTTTTGTGGCTTAGTGAAAGAATTAAACACGTACTCTATATATACTTCGGTGAAAGAGTTAAACACGTACTTTATATATTCTTCGGTGAAAGAGTTAAAAAAGTACTCTATATATTCTTCGCATATATTCTTCGATCTGCAGGCTGTGGTGGGCACCGATGATCTGCAGTCAGGTTTGTTGATATCAGGTGCACACATTCCTTATCTTTTTCTTTTTCTAATACATATTTTCTCATATAATTTCAAGTATGAATATTTCACCACAGTTACCAAAGATTACCAAGGGAAGACCTAACACAGTTACTCTACAAGGCCTTTATGAGTATATGGAGTCTTTAGAGAAATGTAGAGAAGAAAGAGAATCCAAGCTACAAAAAGAGTTAGAAGCCATACTGGAAAATAAATTTGCATCTCTTGAAGACACGATCCAAAAACAAATAGAAAATAAAATAGAACTACTGGAGAATAAAATGGAGGTAATGGAGACTAGATTGCAGGTTATAGAAAAACAAAACCAAGATACTAACCAACCATCCCAACAAGTAGATGCTAATACTTTAGAGAGTCTTAAAATGAAAGACATGATTAAAGAACTAGAATAACAGGTTAATAGCCACCTCACCCTAAATAATGTGGTAGATAAATTAGATATCAAACCAATTAAAGATGAAATGAAAAAATTAATAGAGTTAGACCACGAACGTAACAAAAGGGCCTTGAACCTTATAATCTTCGGTTTAAAAGAGGAAGTAGATGAGGATACTTTAGCCTTAGCCCAGACATAATTACATAATAGATTACAAATTGAAACATTGTGTCTCATAGAAGCAACAAGGTTGGGGAAATTAACCGAGAATAAAGGAAGACTAATCCGCATAAAGGTGAGCTCCACTGATCATAAGTACGACATACTTAGTAAAACCTCAAGTCTAAAAGGAACGAGAATATTCATAAATGAAGAGCTCATTCCAGAAGATCAATCAGAACTAAGAAAGGAGGTTCAAAAGGTAAAAGAAGCTAGAAAGGAAGGAAAATGGGCAATAATTAGAAATAGAAAAGCCTTTATTCGAGATAGAAATGAAAAAGATAGTAATCAATACCAATTAAACATGCTCCAGATCCTTTCTTGGAACTGTCGAGGCTTCCCATGGAACAAAGGCCCCAAGCTAAGTTGGATTTCAAATGACGTTTATATTGTTTTGCTTGTTGAAACTTGGGAGCATGAAGAATTTAAGGTCCCTAACATAGATGGCTTTATGCTATGGTATACCTGGAACAAGCGATCCTCCCGTAGAGGAATTCGGGGATTAGCTTGTAACATTAAGAAGAACATCTCCCCCCATGCTAGGATTTATAAAAACAACCCTCACAACCAATATAGTTGGATAGAGATTAGTGACATTAATAATAAAAAGTCCTACATAGCAATATGTTATTCCCCCCCATTAATTCTACCTTCTATAAGAAGAAGAATCTAGATGAAACTAACCCTTACAATGGTTTAGAGAATGATATTTTTAGCCTAAGGAATGACGGTAATATCCTCTTAATAGGTGACTTTAATGCTCGAACTTCAAACAACCAAGCTATTATTCTAAGCAATCATTCCAACCCTAATCCTCTTTGGTTAGATGAAGACCCTACTCTGGCAAGTAGGTACAAAAGGAGCTTTGAAGGCCTCGGGGAAAATTTGTTTAGGTTGGAGCTAGTCAAGCTCTGTAGTGCTCAGGATCTCTTTATTTGCAACAGTCTAAAGAAGTGACCCAATTCCAGCAAGATGACCTGCATCCATGGTCTTGGTAGTATCGTGGTAAACTATGTTATTTCCGATCTCCCATTATACAACGAAATAATAAATTTTGACATCTTAAATGACCACGAAACTGACTCTGATCATAGGCCTTTACTTATAACTCTCAATTTTGTCATGCATAGAGTTCCCACAGAAAATAATACTTACAGCAAAAGAACTTAATATTTGAATAGAAATAAAAATGATCTCTTTCTAAATGAATTAAAACTAATTTGCTTCTTAATCTAGTATAGACAACATAGAAGAACTCTATCATAATTTTACTACAACCCTCTCATATTTTATTAACAAGTTCTCAATTGAAGTTTCAAATAATAAAAGAAATAGCAAAACCAATCCATGCTATGAAAAAGATTGTAAAAGTGCGAGGAGAGCAATTAAGGAAGTTGTTGATGAATCTCTTAAAATGGACAAGATAAAAATATACAAAGCCCTAATTAAAGGAAAAAGAGGCAGTACATTTGTCTAAGGCAGGAGAATCTCTTACACCTCTCTAAGGTAGCTCCTTTGAAATTTTGGAGGCAAATTCTAACTAGGAAGACTAAAGATAATAATAAAATTGTTCTTCACGATTGGAATTCCTATCTTAAAAAGCTTTATGAATCTCCAAATGTCATGGATAATTTGGAAACCCTTCTCACAACGAAAGAAGTTTTTGCTTTAGAAGACATTAAGTTTGGGGTTAATCGCCTTGCTAATGGGAAAGCTAAGGACATTGAAGGTTACCAGGCAGAAATCTTAAAAATTGGAGGTCCTGTCCTCATCCCCCACATCCACAAGCTTTTCAATCAAGCAGTCAAGCAAGGGTTCCCTAAACCTTGGACTGAGAGCCTCATTATCCCTATTTTTAAAAGTGGGGATACAAACAACCCCTCTAATTATCAGAAAATTATGATCAGTCCTCTCTTAGCCAAGTTATATGGTAGTATTTTGGAAAAGAAGTTAAGCATATGGCTTGAAAGTGAAGGTAAGCGGGCTAAAGGCCAAGCATGTTTCAGAGGGCATCACTCAACAACAGACCACCTTGTTACGCTTAGGATCATTGCAGAGGAATGTCATAATGATAAATCCAATTTATTTTTTTTCTTTTTGGACTTTAGAAAGGATTTCTATACGGTTCCTAGATACAACCTTTGGAATAGATTAGAAGAGCTAAAGGTTCCTCTCAAGTTGAGAGCTGCCGCTATAAGGTTATATGAGAATGTAATTGCCAAGCTAAAGAGAAATGAGGGGTGGTCGAAAGATATTAAGTGTAACATTGGAGTTAAACAAGGTTTCCCCCTCTCCCCTACCCTATTTGGCATTTACATCAATAATCTTGAAGGCTATTTAGAAGAAGCAGGATGTGATGGCACGATTTTAGCTGGGATAGTCGTAATCCTTCTTCTTTATGCTGACGATATTGTTCTTTTCACAAGGTTCCCATCTGATCTTGATAAGCAACTCAGGCTTCTTAAGGACTTCTCTACCATGGGTATGACTATTAACACTGACAAAACAAAAGTTGTGATTATCAAATCCAAGAAGGACACTTACGGTAATTTTATGTGTGACAATAATAACTTGGAGGAAGTTTATTCTTACAAGTACCTAGGAATTGATATTCATCACAAGCTCAATTGGAACCATAGCATTGAGAAAAGGATTAATGGGGGGTGGAAAGCTTATTTTGGTCTTGAAAATAATTGTAAAATAGCAAACCTCGTAATGTGGGATAAAAAGAAGTTCCTCTTTGAAACTTTAGTCACTCTTGTTATCTTATATGGCTGTAAGGTTTGGGGTTGCAGCATCTCCAAAGAATCATGGAGAAATATTAAGCAAATCCAGAAGAGTTTTATAACTTATAACCTGAAAATTAAAAGTAATACACCCTATCCTATTCTCCTTATAGAAGCAGGTCTTTCCCCTATTGAGAGCCTAGCTATGATTAGGTTTCTGCTGTACAAACACAAACTCAATAACATAGACGATCATAGACTTCCTAAGATAGCTTTAAATTCTAGCCAAAAGCACCTAAGGCTTAATCAGGGGTGGCGTAAAGACACAAGGGCCTGGTTAAACTATTGGGAGATCAACGAGAATGATGCATCGCAAAACATAAATAACATTAAAGATATTGTTACTTCTAAGTTCAAAGAAAAAATGTGGTGTGAGAAAGATTTAGCGGCTAAAAGAAAATAAAGTTATTATAAGAAGGTCATCAACCCCACCCTAGAAGATCAAAAGTATCTCTCTATTTTAACTAGCTCAAAGAAGAAAATTAATATAGCAAAGATTAGAACGAATTCTCATGAGCTCCATAGTGAAACAGGTCGTTGGGCAATTCCTAAAATGCCATGGATGGAAAGGATCTACCATATATGTGAGAATAGGAACATCGAGGATGAAAACCACTTCCTCTTAGAGTATCCCACGTACAACCACATTAGATCTCAGTTTCACAATCTTTGTTACAATACTGACCTTCCTAGCCTTTTATAATGTCAAAATTATAGTGAGCTCGGGAGGCTTCTCTCCAAGCTTTTTGAGCATAGGAATAAAATCTTAAATCAAAATAAATAATTTGTTTATTTAGGTCCGATAGAACAATGTTTGGTCTCAGCAGATGTTAACCATCATCATCATCATTGTCGTCATCATTTTGTTTTAGACATTTACTTAAAGATATCCATCAATTTTTAGATATTCCAAAATTAATATAGAATATATTTAGCATATTTCATTGCAATCATTTAACAAAAAATATGTTTTTGCCCTGAGAGACGCTCTACAATCTACTCTGGATAGATGTTGTCCCTAATTAAAAAAAGATATAATTATTATGTATAAACAAAATGAGTTGTCCTTAGTGGGATTTTCTAGATTTTCCGGTGCCAAGGGAAAATTGTTAGGTGAAATGTTGATTTGTGTTATTTAAACTGGTTTTTTTTACTGTATATATGGACTCAACAACCCGTAGTGCACTTGGATTGTGCATGAGTTACCCATCAAAATTGTGATTTCAAAAAATTTAAACCAGAAAAACCCATCGAAAAAGCTTCAAAAAGGCCGCACTAGAGACAACTTGTAAACAAAATGTAAATTCAACATTGGTTTTATGAAAGTGAAGTGAAATTGGTTTCATGTGAGAGTGCTAAGTGGATATCTATTTGAGGAATGGTGAAATAGTGGAATTAGTTTGTGAGAAAGGGTTAAACTACTTAAATTTAAATAGTTAATTTAACGGTGGTGGATTGTAGATTTTAATATATAATATTTATTTAAATTATAACATAATATTTCTATTTTTAAATAAAATTACTCATTTTTTATTGTGATGACTTCCAAAAAATAAAAATAAAATATGCTAGAGATGTGTAAGGAAATATACTATAAACATTTTAACTTGGCGAAAATAAAATAAAAATAACAAGATAAAAAGAACTGTGTAAAAAATAATAATAAGAAAAAAAATTACTCATGTTATCAAGAATCCATAATATTGAACCATGGTATTCATGTGGAATATAACTTATTTAATGGGGCAATTAAAGTATCCTAGATCCATCTTAGTTTGATGTTATATTTAGATACATAATTAGATATAGAAAATTATGGCATTGAATCCATGTAGCTTATAAAGGCATAATGTTTTTATGGATATGTTCGCACTTGGCATTTGTATGGATTTGTTCGGTGGCCCTGCCGCTTTTTGTATGTTTTGTTTCTATCATTGAATGGATGAATAAATAACATGTATATATGCGTAGAGGCATTAGAGCTTCCTCGAGGTTACTGGGTGATGCGAGAAGGTCTTTCTAAGAAGTGTAATGTTAAACATGTTTACACAAAGTATAGAACAATAGTTGCTTCTTCATTCTAAATGCTTCTTTGGTAATCACTTTAATATAATATATGTAATATATTCTTTTACTTTATGTGTAGTAATGTGCTATAGAAATAGATCTACGATAGATCTAAGATGTTAAGTTTAGAAATGAATAAAATTAACTATTAAAGTGATTTGGGGTGAGGGGAGGAGGTGGGAAAAATAATGATGATAATGATGATGATAATGATTAATGTCCACTAAAACTAATGTGGTCTATCAGACCCTAAGAAAAGAGAGTCTAATTTTCATTCTTCAAAATGTTGTGCCGGTGATTGAAGAGTAGTGAATTAAGCATTCCAAGATTGCTATAGCTGGGTTGGATTAATAAGTCAAGAAGGTTGGAGGTGTGGATGATGATAGGGAATTCAGAGCAGATGCGTGCAAGAGTCTGGAAGTCTAAAACAAAGTTCTTTCATCTTCCAACGTCACAGTATCACAAATATGATAAAGTATGTTTTCATAGGGAGTCTTGGGTGTATACCACCGCCCGGTCTCACTATCAAGCTCATGTGACTTAGCTCTAGTCCTAGGAATGTTCATTTTCTTCCTGGTGCTAGTCAACCTAGAGAAATAATTTTGGTTATCGAGGGTGAGATTGATCACCTCCTTATAGTACCTTAGCCTCCTTTTACCCTTTAGCTCCTTAGCATGCCACATCTTGTCCTTAAAACGGGAGGTAATAGTATCTTTGTTACTTTCCTTTCTTCCCATGATGATCTCCTCCTTAATCCCCCAAATATTGAGCCTAGATTGAGCATCCTGATGCCACCCATGCCTAAGGTGTAGTTGGGGGTTTTGACTAAAGTTAGAAACAATTTTTGGGAGACTCTTGGATTCCATATTGTGAATCTTCTTCTTATACATCAGATATATAAATATAGTCGCACTTTCAATGTGGGACTGGACAACTTTGATCAAGAGGATAGGATAGGGAGTATTTCACTTGATGTCGAGGTTATAGCTAATAAATTTCTTTTGGATCATCTCAATATTTCTCCATGACTCCCTAGATATACTGCACCCCCAAACTTCACATTCGTATAAGAGAACAACGATGATGAGAGTCTCAAAGAGGAACATTTTTTACTCCAAATCTAAATATCGACTGACTTACAATTGTTTTCAAGCTCATAATAAGCTTTCCAACCTCCAATGATTCTTTTCTCGATGCTATAATTCTAGTTTATATGATGAGGCAAGTCAATAACCAAATATTTATTTGAAGAAGCCTGCTCAAGAGAATGGTTATCATAGATGAAACTACCACGGGTGATACTTTTGGATTTAATGATCATGACTATAGCCTTGTTGGTATTAACTCTAATAACCATCTTGGTTTAGTAGATATGAAGAGTCTTAGCCTTCTTGTCTAGTTCATCATGGCTACTTGCAAGAAGAACGATATCATCAGCATAAAGGAGAATATTAATGATACTACCAGCGAGCTCAGTGCCTTTATAGCCCGCAGTTTCTAGACACTCCTCTAGTTTATCGATGTAAATACCAAAAAGGGTCAGGGAAATGGGACAAACATTCTTAACCTTGATATTGCATTTAATATATTTAGACCACCCTTCGTTGGTCTTAAGCTTGGTAATGATAGTCACATACAGGTGGATCACAACAATCCTTAGTTCAGGAGGAACCATGATCTCTTTAAGCCTCGCCTAAAGCTTATCCTAGGGGACAATGTCGAAAGCTTTTCCAAAGTCCACAAAAGAAGAAAAGAGATCAGTTTTACTATTATGAGATTCCTCCTCAATAATCATAAGTGTGACAAGGTAGTCGATGGTCGAGTGATGTCTCCTAAAACTAGCTTGCCCTTTAGCTCTTTTACCCTGGTTTTCAAGCCAAAAGCTAAGTTATTTTTTTTTCCCGAATGAGCCCATAAAGCTTGGCTATTATGGGCTTAATCATAATGGTCCTATAGTTAGAGGGCTTGCTTTTTCCCCCATTTTTGAAGTTAGGCACAATAAGTCTTTCCATCTAAATCTTATGGAAGCCATGCTTTACAACCAAATTGAAAAGCTTCTAGAGATGATAAATGAGGATAGATTTTCCCATTTTAAAGATCTTATCTTGGTAAACTTCAATATCTTTAGCTTTCCAATTATGAGATTATTAATGCCAAACTCAACATCTTCTATAGAAAAACTATCATCCTAAATAGGAGTGTTTAACATCATGCCCATGTTGTCGAGAGAGTCATACAATTTCTTAAGATAGTTATCCAAAATTGTCTAGGGGGATAAAAGGATTACCTTTGGTTTTAGGAACAAGAAAATACCACCGAAACTTTTTGGGCACAACTTTAGAAAAAGGGAGAAGTTTCTCTTGTATCTTATTCATAAATGACTTCTTCTTCCTCTTAGTGAGCACTTCATATATACTTATATTTTGGAGCTCAATGGTTTCATTGGGGGCATCTTTAATTTCTTTCCTCATAATTTTATAGTCTTTGGCATAGTAAGGATTGGAAGTTCTATTATTTTTCTTACACAAAGTCTTATAAGAGAATTTGCTAATGGTGGTGGAAAGGGTAGTAGTAAAATGGTAATAGATTTTATCAATGTTATTATTATAAGTCAGGGAGCCTAGATTCCCTTCCAAATACTTTAAGAAAAGGCCAATATTTCTTATATTGAAGTGAAAGTGAATTATTCTTTCATTGTTCTCCTACATGTGGGTGGTATGCATAACATGATTGAGGGGTAAAGAAAAAGGTATGTGGTAAGAGTGAGGCTTGTGTACCCATTAAGAAGCTCAAATTTTGTAATATGGTTGAGGACATGGATGTCATATATCGCATAATCCATGACACTACTATCCATCCCATGGAAACATGTCATCTAACTAGAGAGAGGCCATTTCTTACTGTTAAAAATGATTAGGTCCTCAAAAATACAAAGTTTGAGGAGGTTGGTGCCAAATAAATTCTTGATTATGTCTTCATATTTTCTCTCAAATATATTAACTAAGTGACCATCCTCATCAAGCCACAAGGTGTCGGGATTAGAGTTGTTACTTAACATAATAGCTTAGTTATTAGCAATCTAAGCATCAAAATTCACAAAGAAAAGGTATATTGCCATCATTCCTTAGGTTGTAGATGTTTTTTCTAAGGTATTGAAGGGAAAATTATTATCCAGGTTGTTTTTCTCATAAAATGTAGAGATGATAGGGGAGAAACAACATATTGCAAGGAAGATCCTATTGTTTGTAGAATGAGAGACCTCAGGCCAAATGTATTGATTAAAAGGGTCAGTTTTATGAAGTCGAATGTGAGAGGAAAAAATGTTCCTAGTATAATAGGATATACGACGAAAGCCTCTTATGGAGGATTTGTTATTCCGTGCAGACCAAAGAGTGAACTGGTCAAAGTGAAGGACTCTAGATTTGTCATGCTCCCAAATTTCAACTAAAATAATAAGATCAATATCACTAAGGATCCAACTTAACATAGGACCCTTACACCATGTAGAACCACAACAGTTCCAGAAGATGATCCAAAGTGATGTCATTCTGTATTTAGAATTCATGTTTGGGACTATGTGTCTAATATTAGCTTTTTTATTCATAATGATTATCAATTTCCCCTCTTTTCTTGCCCCTTTGACCTTTTGTACTTCTTTCATAATTTCACCTTGGTCTTCAGGAATAAGGTTGGTAAAATGTAATTATTATTTATCTAATATTTATGCCTACCTTCATCCACTTCTAGAGATATTGGGTAAAATATAATACTATATTATAATATTTTATCCAATATTTCCCCTTAATTGCTCCACTTTTTA
>APFE031310664.1:0-24876 GCA_000404065.3 Pinus taeda
AAACATTATTCTAAAAGAAAAATACTAAAAAACCTTTAAACTAGAAGGGGAATAAAAAGTAGAAAAATAAAACTAAGAGGAAGAATAGAGACAAGAGAGGAAATCAGAGGAAAAGAGGGAAATATAAACCATAAGATGAAAATAAAGAATGAAAAAGGAGAAAAACTAAAAGTAAATGGCAAAACTCCTACAAAAAGTTACTAATTTTCCAAGGGTCATCCCTATTAAAATTACTAGACTTCCTCTCAATTTTTATGACTTCCCTAAATATTATTATTACTTAACCCAATAATATATATATATATATATATTAAAATAAATATAATGTACCAGATTGTTAACCATACGAATTATTTTCCAATTTCTTTTATCTCTAAATAATTTTTAATTTTTGTTATAATATCATCATCAGTCAAATTCCAACCACCTCTATGCGGAAGTCAAATTCTACCTTTATTGGTAAAATTCTAAAAATTAGTTGCACGACCAACACACCCATGGACATAATTAATTATAAAAAATTGAGATTTTCAAATTTTGAATCGACATGAGTTTACATGTTTTAATATTGAAAGGTATATATTGAGGTGATGTCAAAAACATATCTCGCGATAGTTAGAAATTCCATAGCGCAGTTACAGACAATTCGCCCCTAATTAGTGTAACAGTATTTTCAAACTTCTTTAGTGTACTTGAAACAATGGCAGACCCAGCAATCCCCCGGAATGTTGATGAATCGGTAAACAATCCTGCTCCTCCTCCCGCTCCTACTTCTCCCGGGAGATCTTCTAACGAATTACTAGATCCAGCAAGGCCACAGAATGATGAAGAATCCGTAAACATCCCTATTCTTCCTCGCACTCCTACTTCGCCAGGAAGATCTTCATACCAACCAGGAATACGTCGACATTCTGTCCCAACAAGCAGGTCTTCATACCAGCCAGGCCCATCAAGCCCCCGGAGTGATGATGAATCCGTAAACAACCCTAATCCTCCTCCCACGCCTACTACTCCCGTAAACATCGCTATTCTTCCTCGCACTCCTACTTCGCCAGGAAGATCTTCATACCAACCAGGAATACGTCGACATTCTGTCCCAACAAGCAGGTCTTCATACCAGCCAGGCCCATCAAGCCCCCGGAGTGATGATGAATCCGTAAACAACCCTAATCCTCCTCCCACGCCTACTACTCCCGTAAACAACGTTATTCTTCCTCCCACTCCTACTTCTCCCGGAAGATCCTCATACCAACCCGGAATACGTCGACATCCTGTCCAACGACAGTACGTTCGCGGCCCTCGCCGGATTTTCGGTTTGAACAGATACAGCGCCGCAACCACGATGATCCATGAGGTGCTCACTGCACTGCAAGAGCAGTTGGGTTCTGTCAGAGTTGGGTTGCCTCCTGAAACAGTAGCAGCTTTACCTGTCGTTCAATTCAAAAAACAAGGAACAAACGATGAAGAAAGAGAGATGTGCACAGTTTGTTTGGAGATTTTTGGAAATGGTGAGAACGTGGTGCAGCTGCCGTGCTTCCACATTCTCCACCCTCACTGTGCCGCTAATTTGTTTAAGAATAGCAAACGTTGTACAATCTGCAGAGGCGAAGTTGAAGTTAAAAAGAATTAAAGGGAGCTTTGAGTCTTGAATTTTTTATAATTTTGCTGTTTAATTTTATTTGTTATTTTTTTAGGGTAAGTAATTAAAATATATTTTAAATAATTAAATAATTAAAATTTCACTAAAATTGTTTGACTCTAGTTAGCTGTCATATTTTGAGAAAATCAGGCCAGATTTTTGTAAATCAAAATTATAGTCGTTAAACTTCAAAATCCTAGGTGTTTTAGAAATTTATCAATCTTCAAGACCAACATTTGCAGTTATTGGGAGTTATTTATTAAGAGACAAGGATACTATGTGCGGCCAATTGTATTTTCTAAGTAAAATGGAATTGCGAGTTTGATCTTCTTAGTGTATTGTTTAAAGTTTACCACTTATAACTGGGAATAGTATGCATTTATGATAATCCGCCTGAATATAGCACTTTGTCTAGAAGGAATTTTACAGGAATAGTAACTCCAAATGTGGGACAGTTGCAGAAATGTGCCCCATAACAACTTTTCGTTTTATGTTTTAGCGATATCATTTGAGGCTATGGTAAAAATGATTTGTCATATTGTTTCTAATATTAACTAAAAGGTTTAGAGGTTGTGCTATGATTAAAATATTGTGGATTATTATTTTTAAAGTTTGTTAATTTTGTTATAAATGTAATGATATATTGGAGACTAGCATAGTTGGATCTTTCACTATAGTTTCTCATTCTTTTGCCTCTATTTCCTTATTAGCTATATTATCATTGATCTCCTTCTCCCACTTTGATATTTGTGCTTTTACCTTTGGTGGAGTACCAACCATGTATGCATTTATCACATACTGCATGTTTTTTTCCCAGTCTTCTTCCTCTTTTATTTGGAACTCTCCTCGAGGTTGCTTCCAACCTCATTGTCTTTTTTCCTGTCTTACATATTCCTTCAATTCCTCTCTTACCCACTTCTTTTCCTTCTTTTTCCATCACGTTCTCTTTCCTACTTATTATTTCTTTTTCGAGGTGGCTTACCATTTCTGGGTTTCTTGCCTATTCTTGGGTTGGAGCACTATATGGGTTCCAAAAATTCAGGCATCGTTGCACACTCATATTTATATTACCTAGAACATAAACCAAAGTTAGAATTATTTTGAACAGAGTGAACTTGGGCTTCTCGTGCCCAAGCTTATCCACTCGCTCCTGGCTTGGAGAATTGTGATTTCCCTCTTTATCCCTTGAATTGCCCCCTTACTTCTCAGAGAAGAATAGGCTTCTACCCTTCACTTTGTGACAGTGATTCTTTGTGTTTTGTATATCCTAGTTTTGCAATTCCTATGGGGTCTCTCTATTTCCCCTGCTTATTTCCACCCCAATGGACGAGATAATGCATTCCAAAATTAGCAGTTTTGCATGTGTCCCTATTCTGAGTCTCGTTAGAGGTATTATGCGTAGCTTTGGAGGGTCAGACTAGGGATTTCTCATCACTATTTCCCTATCCTAGTAGCTCCCCCTGATTTATCCTTTTGACCTGTGGCCTTCAGCCAGGATTAGGCTCGGTTCCAGCCAGGCAAACCATAGCCTTTCTGCACGGTCCATGATGGATATATGGTCCCCTCCCATGACAATAACTTCTTCCCTCGCATGCCATAGGCTCCACCCTATCGGAGAGATAGATTTCATGCTCTATCCATTGTAGAAGCCCCATTGGGCATCCCAGTGGGCCACATTCCCTCGGTCCCTATCTACCCATAGATACATTGTGTTTTTCCCGAGCCCCCTCCCCCCGATTGCATTCCAGTCAAAAACACTCTAGGTGATTGGCTAGTTTCCTGGGCAAAACAGGTCTTGACTCGTTCTGAGTCTTGAATTCCCTCGACCATTAACCCATATTCCTCTATAAGATTCATTTTTTCTATGCAATTGAGAATGGGTACCAATGTAACATACCAATTCTTGTCGACGAGGCTTGGTTGTAGCTCAACATCCTCCATCTTGCTTCCACCACCTTCTGTAGCATGTTCTTCCTCCTCCCTCTGCATGTAAATGCCTTCTCCTATGACTTTCTTAGCTTCTTGTTTCTCTATCCAACTTCCCTGCATAATGTCTCATTGGCCCTCCACGTGCACTCGTCCTCTTTCCGCTGCCCCTCCCCTCATTTGGTTTACTCATGAAGAGGTTTCCCTGACCTTGCCATAATCGACTTCTATTACTCTACTCGTGCTACTAGTTGGTCATATCGTGGGTTTCCTCCATTCACCTTGCTACTTGCCATCTATTATCTGCCCATTCTTGCACTTGACACTGGAGCTACGTCTCTTTCCTCCATCGTCAGCCACAACTGCATTAACCTAGTAGTATCTGTTTCCCTGTCCTGTCCTTCTTGCTACCCCAATTACGTTTGTGTCCTCACACCATCCAATACTCCCTTTATCCTTTGGGCCAGCTGGGTGGCTACTATCACCTCGCCCCCCCATACCCTTTGGCCCATCTCGTCTTTTGTCTCTAGTTCGTACCTACCACACCTCGATCGAGGGTTAATTCTTTAGATATTAAAAATTAGCCTAGATTCATCTTAACTCTGGGTTTATCAAGTGCTCAGAGGGATCAAAACTCTTAAACTGAAAACCTCTTTTCCTACTTCAAAACATGAAGAAATGTTTGCACCTAGAGAAATTTGATCCTTCTCGGAGCTTCATAGATCTGAAGTTAAGATGGATCTAGCCTAGTTTAAATATCAATTTTAGTTTTTTAGTTTAATTTTATTTTTATATAATTTGAGTGAGCCAAAATGTTCTAATTAATATACATACATACAAACATACATACATACATACATACATAGTACGTAATTTGATGCAGTCAAAATGTTTAGATAACACAGTATAAGTAGACATTACAACAACTCTTCTGTACTCTAGTGGAGAGTGTCTCATTGCCCAAAAATGTAATAGAATTGAATTTAAAAAAAATATTTATAAATATTTTTATTGTGAAATGAGTATGGATTTTTGGCATGTGGTATTGATGAGTCATGGTACTGGCGATGGTATGGTATGGTTAATAATATCCATGGTAAAGTAGGGTGAGTATCCATGTTTAAAAGTCTTGTTAATTGTAACTGGGAGATGGTTTTTAGGCTTGTGGTATTCATGAGGAATAGTATTGGCCAATGATATTGTATGGTTAATGATATACATGGTAAAGTGGTGGTCAATATCCATGGTTAAAAATCTTGTTGAACCTGAGAGGCTCATTCTAAATTTGATATGAAAATTGACCCATGAGAAGGATTTTGAAATTCTTTTCATTTCCACACTATTAATGCTTGCAACAACCTAGGAATGAAGCATAGTTCGTTACATTATATAGATAAACTTAGAACAACACTAAAATAATACAGCTTTCATTTTCATCAATTTAGACTAAGTAATTTCTAAACGAATGGGTTAAAATAGTTCTAACATTACAAATTATCATGCATTCTCATGGTCACATAGTTGGAAAAGATCCTTTCATATATTAAGAGAGTTTGACAATGCAGGAAAAAGCTAGGGAGGTAAGTTAATTTCCTTGAATTTAATATTTTTTATAGTAAGATTTTATTTACATATTCAATTCTCTATCATGAGTTAAAAATTATATCTCAATTTAAAAAAAAAATGATAAAATATTTGCATTGAAGAAAAAAGTGATAGAGGTAAGTAAAATTAATTGTGTTAGAGTTAGTATTTGCATAATGCCATCAGTGATCAAAATTCCTCTTTTCATATTCATATTAGGGTCTCGCTCAGAAATTTTTGTCATTACACCTAGGTCCGTACTCAGTGATGGTAGCCCTAGTCAAAAGCCTCACTCTCCCTCAAAAATCAATATTTGTTGGCCCAACTTCTTCTGTCTTAACTGAGCATACATTGATCATAAAAGCTCATTTCATCATGTTTTGTGTCAGTCAAGTCCACAAGGAGTCTCATCATTCAAGGTCCCACTAGGTCACTAGGTTTCATTATTTCAAGGTCCAATAATACTCCATTTCACTACATAAAGTGAGAAAAAAATATGAGACAAAAAAAATATCCTTTTTTCATTTAAAGATGATTGGAAAACTTGTAACTATGTTTTCCCAAGTTCTAATTTTCGAAGAGAATCGAAGTGTAAAGAGATATTAGCAAGAATTTATAAAAGGAGAATTGAAACATTAGAAAGTAGTTTCTAAAGCTAAAGATCAATTTCACTCAAATATAAAGTTCGTCCTAACATCTAACTTAACTCCATTTGCCACTTATCATTTCTTGAGAAACCCCAAGAGACCATTTTTCACAATTCTTGGAAAAATCAGTAAAACAAAGCAAGAATTGCGCATTCTCTTCAGGCATTGTGCATTCTCTTGAGGTGCTACACACTTGCCAGGAACTGCTCACTTGCCAGAGGCATTGTGTTTTCCCTTTAGGCATTGTGCATTTTCTAGAGGTGTTGTGCACTTACCACAGGCATTGTGCGCTTGTCGAGGAAATCTAGAATCACCTCCTCGACTCCACCAAAGTTGAATTCAACCTCCCATAAGTAACAAGTGAAGATTACATGTTTCTTCCTCCTAAAATCATTCTCATGGCATTTTGAAAGTTTGTTGAAGATTTGGTGTTATTTTCACATCTAAACCCTAGTATCTCCCTAAAATCTACCCTTGCACTCTCAATTCCTAAATTTTAACTCCCCTACACTTTCATACACCCTCTACACCTTCATTCCCTTTCCCTAAATGATTTTATCCCAATACTCTCTAAACCTTTCTCACAAAAACCTAATTCCTAGGTGCTACAACTACCTAGGATCCCAAACACCCTACATTGCAAACAATTTCCCCATCCCCAAAAATCTATCATATTAATACCCCATATCCTCCTCCATTACATACATCCCTTCACCCATGTCCTTCATATTTCCCTTCCCCATTCCCAACTCCCTAAAAATCACATTCCAACAACCTTATACCTCCCTAGGGTTTGATATTAAAACACCATGGTAGAAGAGGAATACAAACCATATAGTGAAGAGGTTTCCCTGACCTTGCCATAATCGACTTCCATTACTCTACTCGTGCTACTAGTTGGTCATATCGTGGGTTTCCTCCATTCACCTTACTACTTTCCATCTATTATCTACCCACTGTTGCACTTGACACTGGAGCTACGTCTCTTTCCTCCATCGTCAGCCACAACTGCATTAACCTAGTAGTATCTGTTGCCCTATCCTATCCTTCATGCTACCCCAATTACATTCGTGTCCTCACACCATCCAATACTCCCTTTATCCTTTGGGCCAGTTGGGTGGCTACTATCACCTCGGCCCCCCATACCCTTTGGCCCATCTCGTCTTATGTCTCTAGTTCGTACCTACCACACCTCGATCGAGGGTTAATTCTTTAGATATTAAAAATTAGCCTAGATTCATCTTAACTCTGGGTTTATCAAGTGCTCAGAGGGATCAAAACTCTTAAATTGAAAACCTCTTTTCCTACTTCAAAACATGAAGAAATGTTTGCACCTAGAGAAATTTGATCCTTCTCGGAGCTTCATAGATCTGAAGTTAAGATGGATCTAGCCTAGTTTAAATATCAATTTTAGTTTTTTAGTTTAATTTTATTTTTATATAATTTGAGTGAGCCAAAATGTTCTAATTAATATACATACATACAAACATACATACATACATACATACATAGTACGTAATTTGATGCAGTCAAAATGTTTAGATAACATAGTATAAGTAGACATTACAACAACTCTTCCGTACTCTAGTGGAGAGTGTCTCATTGCCCAAAAATGTAATAGAATTGAATTAAAAAAAATATTTATAAATATTTTTATTGTGAAATGAGTATGGATTTTTGGCATGTGGTATTGATGAGTCATGGTACTGGCTGGTATGGTATGGTTAACAATATCCATGGTAAAGTAGGGTGAGTACCCTTGTTGAAAAGTCTTGTTAATTGTAACTGGGGGATGGTTTTTAGGCTTGTGGTATTCATGAGGAATAGTATTGGCCAATGATATTGTATGGTTAATGATATACATGGTAAAGCGGTGGTCAATATCCATGGTTAAAAATCTTGTTGAACCTGAGAGGCTCATTCTAAATTTGATATGAAAATTGACCCATGAGAAGGATTTTGAAATTCTTTTCATTTCCACACTATTAATGCTTGCAACAACCTAGGAATGAAGCATAGTTCATTACGTTATATAGATAAACTTAGAACAACACTAAAATAATACAGCTTTCATTTTCATCAATTTAGACTAAGTAATTTCTAAACGAATGGGTTAAAATAGTTCTAACATTACAAATTATCATGCATTCTCATGGTCACATAGTTGGAAAAGATCCTTTCATATATTAAGAGAGTTTGACAATGCAGGAAAGAGCTAGGGAGGTAAGTTAATTTCCTTAAATTTAATATTTTTTATATTAAGCTTTTATTTACATATTCAATTCTCTATCATGAGTTAAAAATTATATCTCAATTTAAAAAAAAAATGATAAAATATTTGCATTGAAGCAAAAAGTGATAGAGGTAAGTAAAATTAATTGTGTTAGAGTTAGTATTTGCATAATGCCATCAAAGATCAAAATTCCTCTTTTCATATTCATATTAGGGTCTCGCTCAGAAATTTTTGTCATTACACCTAGGTCTGTACTCAGTGATGGTAGCCCTAGTCAAAAACCTCACTCTCCTTCAAAAATCATTATTTGTTGGCCCACCTTCTTGTGTCTTAACTGAGCATACATTGATCATAAAAGCTCATTTCATCATGTTTTGTGTCAGTCAAGTCCACAAGGAGTCTCATCATTCAAGGTCCCACTAGGTCACTAGGTTTCATTATTTCAAGGTCCAATAATACTCCATTTCACTACATAAAGTGAGAAAAAAATATGAGACAAAAAAAAATATCCTTTTTTCATTTAAAGATGATTGGAAAACTTGTAACTATGTTTTCCCAAGTTCTAATTTTCGAAGAGAATCGAAGTGTAAAGGGATATTAGCAAGAATTTATAAAAGGAGAATTGAAACATTAGAAAGTGGTTTCTAAAGCTAAAGATGAATTTCACTCAAATATAAAGTTCGTCCTAACATCTAACTTAACTCCATTTGCCACTTATCATTTCTTGAGAAACCCCAAGAGACCATTTTTCACAATTCTTGGAAAAATCAGTAAAACAAAGCAAGCATTGCGCATTCTCTTCAGGCATTGTGCATTATCTTGAGGTGCTGCACACTTGCCAGGCACTGCTCACTTGCCAGAGGCATTGTGTTTTCCCTTTAGGCATTGTGCATTTTCTAGAGGTGTTGTGCACTTACCACAGGCATTGCATGCTTGTCGAGGAAAGCTAGAATCACCTCCTCGACTCCACCAAAGTTGAATTCAACCTCCCATAAGTAACAAGTGAATATTACATGTTTCTTCCTCCTAAAATCATTCTCATGGCATTTTGAAAGTTTGTTGAAGATTTGGTGTTATTTTCACATCTAAACCCTAGTATCTCCCTAAAAACTACCCTTGCACTCTCAATTCCTAAATTTTAGCTCCCGTACACTTTCATACACCCTCTACACCTTCATTCCCTTTCCCTAAATGATTTTATCCCAATACTCTCTAAACATTTCTCACAAAAACCTAAGTCCTAGGTGCTACAACTACCTAGGATCCCAAACCCCCTACATTGCAAGCAATTTCCCCATCCCCAAAAATCTATCATATTAATACCCCATATCCTCCTCCATTACATACATCCCTTCACCCATGTCCTTCATATTTCCCTTCCCCATTCCCAACTCCCTAAAAATCACATTCCAACAACCTTATACCTCCCTAGGGTTTGATATTAAAACACCATGGTAGAAGAGGAATACAAACCATATAGTGAGGAAGAAGGAAAAGAGGTCAAGGAAACACACAAAGGTGGCAGAATACTCAGATTTGAGCCAACATATCTGAGGGAACTCTTGGCATCTCCTATGGTTGTGACATCCTTCAAATATCTAGGCTATTATGATATCTGTGAGAAAATTCAGGCAGTTCAACACCATCTTATGTTGACTAGACTCTTCATATCCAAACTCTAAGACAACTAAGTCACTTTAGCAAGTGTCAGTTTTACTATATATACTTCCATTATATCAGCTGCCACTGGAATCCCATATGTTGGGGAGAAATGGTTTAAACAAGGTCAGTTGGAGAGACATTTTTATGATCCTTTCATAAAACCAAGGTACCAAACTGAAATAAAGGGCTATTTTCCTTTTTCTCACCTACTAGATAGATATGCTCCAAAGATAAAAATTATCATGAAATACTTTTCATGTGAAGGTAGATTTTTTAGGATTTATTCCTATCACATCTAGATTTTAATGCATTTCACTAGGGTAAAAATGCTCAATATACCCTACTATCTTTTCCAGATCATTGATAAGATGGCCTATATTGTCCAGAAAAGAGACTATGAACATAAAATGAAGTTTTTTTAATCATTCCCTCACTAAAATCATAGTCCTTTATCATCTCAAAGAGCTCAAAGTATCCCTTCATCATCTCATCCTTCCACCTCCATTCCTCCATCCCAACCCATAGATCATTCATCATCATCTCATAATTCACCCTCACCATCACTTCCATCATCACCATTTCATGAGCATATTCAATCACTTAACGGAGATGAAATCAAAGAGGAGGAGTAGATTGAACAAGTTGAGGTCATCAAGCCTCAAGGGATGATTTTGGAATTTTGACACACACTTATTAGAGAGTCCATAGGCAACTATTTTCTCCATAAATTGTGGGAGGGGCCTTTCCTTCTTCTTCATAAAAGCATGTACATAAGGGAAAGGAAAAGATGATAGAGACATAGATTCAGCATGAGGAGGAGGACCTCCATGAGATAAAGTATGATTTTGACTTGGATGACCTAGGTGAGCATGATGACAGTGAGAGCACAAGCATTGTCATCAAAGAAAAAGATGCACTTATTAGGGAGCTTGAGATCAACCTAGAGAGGTCAAAAATACACATCTCATATTATGAGCAGGAGAATAAGCAGCTTCAAGCCAAACATGATGTCATGGAGATTCAGCTCATTAAGGCAGAGAGGGAAGTAATGAAAGCCAAGGCATTGCTTGATGAGGCCTATGATAGGCGTGGAGAACCTGAAGAAGAGAAATAACCTAGAAAAAGACTTAGAACTAGAGGGCTAAAAAGAGCTCTAGAACTACAGAAACAAAAGGAGGTTGAGCTTGGTAATGAGCTGACATGGAATGAGAAGTTATCCGTCATGATTAATGAGAACCCAGAGCATTGGCTTGATAATATCAACCAAAATTTAGAGAAGCTCCTAGAATTTAGAAAAAATATGACAAAACACTATGCTAATAGAGAAAGGAATACAAGGGCAAAACTCAAGGCTGCAAAGGCAAAAATTGAAGCCCTAACTCACCAGAAAGAGAAGGATAAGATTGACATACTTGCAAAGGATTCACTCCAATCCTAGCTACACCAAACATCATCTTCTTGAAAAATTTTGAATCCTCTTGGCACATTTTAGGAAATATATATTTTCTGTATTTTTTGGGCAACTTAAATATCAACTGCATAGTCAAACACACATTGCCTGCAATTTTTTGGGACATCTTTTGGAGAAATGAAGAGAACCATTGGATTCATCATGACACATACATCTAGGAAAACCATGTTTCCAGCCCTGGTTTGCAAAAATCGCAGATGAAAAGGGAAATAATCTAGCCAAAAATCATGTTTCTACCCTCTTTTTCAGCTAGGCACTGTGCACTTGAACAGTCTTGGGTGAATGATGTTTTGGAGGGTCAAATCAGGTCCATTTTAAAAACTAAAGGCATATTTAAAAATTAGACATGGTACACTTTCCAATGAGCTATCATGGGCTCAATTTGTACACCGGGAAGGCAGTCAAAAGTTGGTCTAAATATGGTATTTTGCACTCGACGCTATGAGGGTGCACTTGACAAAAAGATGGCGGACTTGACAATCTGCCTGATTTTTCATTGTTCTTCTCCAGATTTGATTTTCACTTATGGGAATCAAATTTTTATTGATGTAGTTGATATGGTAAATGTAATTATGGTTTTTTACTATTCCCTAGGGGTAAATACATTAGGTAAATGGAGTTGATGAGGACAAATGAATCAGTTTCAATGTAATTAGGGGGGAATCACTTAGAGCTCCCTACACTCTAGGTATCAGTTCAAACTTTTGTGGATCTCTTCCTCAAATCAGGGATTCGACCCTTGAGGATGAGAGAAGGTTGTTTTGATGTCTATATCCTCCCTTTCTTCACTCTTTTTAGAGGTTGGACTTAGTTGGATGTTGTACTAGTGATCAAAGACACTATTGTATTAGATTTTGGCCAGTTTTAATAGATGAGTTGTAGCTATTTCTTTGGGATACATGTGGTATGGATGTTTAGCATTGTTTCTTCTCTGTTATCATTTCTATGAATGTTTTTTAATCTCATAAACCATTTCATGTCTTTTATATGGTAATTTTCAAGTTGATAGGAAAAATACATGTTTGTTCATGCTCTGTTTTGAGAAAGTTATCATAATTTGTCAATGTTTTCTTCAGTGTAGGAAGAATACATATCCTATGCTCTTCCTAACTCCTCATTAGTCTTAAAACATCTCACCGAACCACCTCTTAAGTGTTAAGCCTCCTACCTGCCTTGCCCCTTTGAATGTCTGCAATCATATCTGATTTTCCCTCACCTACCCTCTTTGACCTAATATCCTCGTTGAGCAATAGCCCAATCAAATCAAATCAAAACAACACTCTACACTTTATACCTAACCTAAAACTTTAATCCATCCCGCCATCCTAGATATGATTCTTTAGAGAGATCCCTCTCCGGCATGGTAGGGCTAGCTACCAAGTCAAAAGGTTGGTCTATGGTTACCTCAGCTGGACTCTTCCTGAACCTTGGAGATCCAGAGGAGTGATAAAAAATTGAAAATAAAAATCTATTGTATTAATATTTCATTCAATAATATATTCAATACATAGAAAAGGGTTGAAAAATCTAACATGAAGTATTGATTTCATATTAAAATATCATGATATAGGATTTTTTCCATAGTACAATCTTCACAAAACATTTTTTTTATATTAATTTTATTTGTTTGAGATATAAAAGAATTCTCTTTTAGATATCCATTCAAAAAAGTAATTTCTACATCTATTTGATGGCCTTTCCAACTATTTTGAGCTGCCAAGGAAAAAAGTATTCGGATGGTAGCCCACTTTTCTAGGGGGGAAGTCTCCTCATAATCGATGCCTTCCTTCTCTGCAAAACCTTTTTTCACAATCCTGGATTTGTGCTTGTCAAGTGAGCCATCTGATTTACACATGTTTTTGAAGACCCACTTGTAGCCTATTGGAATGGCTCCTAATCGACGATCAACAAACTTCTAGGTGCCACCCTTTATCAAAGAATCATATCCTTTTTTCATCGATTCTTTTTGTTCATCATGAGAAGTGACGTCTTTGAAGGAAGTTGGTTCAAAATTTATAGACAAATTCTGTTCACAATCATAAGAAAATTCCTTATCAACTAGTGAATCAGGATTGTCTACATCACCTTCATTCTATTGGGTTGAGCTTCTTGTTCCTATCTTTCCAACCTCATTAGGATGAGCATTTTCAAGTGTCTTTGTCAAGCATTTTGGATAACCTTTTTGAGATGGCTCAAACTGCTCCATTGACTATGTTAGGGATTTATTAAGATTTAGTCTCCCAATTCTATTAGTCACCTCACTCAAATTTTTATCAGCCATTGGAGCTTCATGCGGGGGGGAGAGTGCTTTAGAAGAATATTCAATAGATTGATCTAGTATAGGAATCCCTCCTTTAAGATGTGGAATCTCATTATTAAATTCTTCAAAAGATTTTGCATGTCTAAATCTATCCAACAATCAAGTTGTCACTCAACAACATTATTAGTCTTGGAAGAATCAAGGAATATCACATCTCTAGATATTATAAACTTTTTATTCACTTCATGGTTGTGATGTTATGATTTGGAGGTGTTTGAATACCCCAAGAAGATACATTTGTGACTGCTTGCACCGAGTTTCTTTTTATGTTCCTTGGGTATCAACACATAAGAGGTGGAACCAAAAACCCTGAGATGCCTCACCGAAGGAATGTGGCCATACCATATTTTATAGGGAGTCTTATTTTTTATAGCATTATATGGACACATATTCTTTATATAAACAAAACGTAGAAGTGCATCAGCCCAAAACATCAATTTAACATTCTTGGAAAACATCATGGAACGTACCATATTTAAGATTATCTTGCTCATTGTTTTAGCTACTCCATTCTATTGGGGATTATAAGGCACACTTGTTTGATATTTGATCCCATGTTGGTGAAGATAGGTTTAAAATTCATTTGATGTATATTATTTTCCACTATTGGTACAAATAGATCTAATCTGAGATTTACATAATTTTCTATGCATGCATGAAAGACCTTGAATGTTTCAAAAGCTTCAGATTTATTCTTCAATAAATAAACCCAACACATTATGGTGTAGTCATAAATAAATTTCATCGTATATTTATTACCATTTTCATAAGGAACAAACATTGGACCACATAAATTAGAATGAATGAGATCAAGTTTTCTATGCGCTTGGGAATGAGAATAAAATATTGTTTGATGTGATTTCCTAAGATACAAGAATCACATTTCTCTAATACCATAACAAATTTTTTCTTCAACAAATGAAGGTTGTCATAGTTCAAGTGTGAAAAGCTAGCATGCCATAAAACGCATATGGAAATGTACCTTCATCATAGTGAGAAACGTATGAAACGTTTTGTGTACGAGAAAATGTTCCTTGCATCTTCAAGGGTCTTTATTTCTCTATCCTAGTCATGACAAGGGAGTGATATGATGGCTTTATGACCTCAACCTTGCCATCGAATATGTGAATGTAGTGTCCTTGCTGGTGGATGTGTACCAAATATAGAAATTTTATCCTCAACTCTCGTAGGTATAAAACATCATGTAGAGGAAAGTCTGGAATACTAGGTACTTTGAGCCTAATGATGCCAAGCGTTTATGGCTTGATTTTTGACATGTCTCAAAGTATATTGTTCCATCAACATTGTCAATGAATTCTTCAAAGAATTCCCTCCTGAAGGTCATGTGGTAATTTTCTATTGAATCAAACAACCAAACATCTTTCCATGAACTAAGTGAAGGATTGAATAAGTCTTCAGTTACTCCAATGTTGCAATGTTCCACAACAAAATGAGTAGACTCGAGTGCTTTACCCTTCCCTTTCTTAGGTGTTTAACCTTTTCCTTCATTTCTTTCCTGCTCAATTCTTTCCCAAGGAAGCTTGCATGTGGAAGCATCATTTCCATCTATATTGCATCATATGAAATGAACGCATGAAGGAAGTTAGAGCATTATCAATGAATTCTAAGTAACATGTGTTCGTACCACTACAAGTGAGAAAATGAAGAAAGCCATGAGGAAATAAAACACATAAAACCCTCTCTGAATCCTGAGTAGTAAAGCAAAACTTCTAGATTAACATGAAACATACAGTGTTCTGCAATAACATAATATGCCCTGTTTCTCTTGAAATTTTCCAACCTTTTGTACATCAGATGTTCTGCTATATATAGAGCTCTCTACATAACTGAAATTCCTCCTCCATCATGAGGGGAACTCGAATTCATCTTATTACGACACCTATTAACACTTTAAACTAACTATTAAATACCACTAACTGCTAACTGGAAGTTATAGAAACCTAATACAATTAGGAGTCTAACTCCACATCATGATTAAAACAACATTATCTAGGAATTAAACACTCCCTGTGACACCTATAACTCCATGAATTCGAATTTTATAGTGCTCATAGCCCTCCAGCTGGCCCTTGATGACTCATCCTTTTACTGCTCCTAGAAACTAGGAGACTGTTCCTTGCTCTGTTCTCGCTGAAAAATAGGTCTTGGGACAGAGCTCATATCTTCTCATAAAAAATGTATTTGGAACAACTGAAGGAATATTTTGTGAACCAATCTGTGCTAACTAAAAACCTCTATTTTTTTTTTGAAACACCTTTCCTACCACCCAGAGTGTTTCCTTGAAAAACAGGTGTAAAACAGAGAAATAAGCTTGTGAAAAACGACACCTACAACAGTTTCATAGTGCAAGTTTGGTATTTCATTTCTCCTAGATCATAATGAATTTTAAGAAAGTGGAAGAGGTTTGTGTACCTCAGTATCTTAGGAATGAAAACCTCTTTCAAGTTTCATAGAGGAGTTTTCAATTGCTCAGAAAATCTTCTAGAAGTTGACTAGTAAAAACAAGAAGACAGTTTCACTGATAAAGTTTGGAGTTTAAAAATGTCTTTCTTCTACTTGTTTTGCCATTGCTGAATGTTGACACTTTGTAAATGATCCATTCTAGAGATTCCCCTTCAAAAATATTTGCCTTCGTCTTTCAACATTGGTCCATGAAATCATAATGTGCAGCTACAGCAGTTTCGTAGCGAAACTACTGTGTAATTTAAAAAACACAGTATAATACCAAATTTTAATTCTCCTGAGTATTTCTTCTTCCTGAAATGACTTTTTCACCTATCATGAAGCTTTTCACAACTGAAAATGTAGATACCATTCTTCAAGGTAAGCATCAAAAGGTAGAATCTCCTTGATCTCGTTGTTGTACGATGACTAACTGTTGTTGGAGAAGTCTTTGTAGCCTGAGGATTGAGACCAATTTCATCCTTGAAGCTGGACATAAACATGAATGTGGACCAGTCCCTATCTACTCTCTAAAGCTCATGCAAAATGATCAACTTGACTAAGCCGTGATGAAACAACGAGGTCTCACATGCTTCCTTCCTCAACTGGACCTTGTCACACATTTTTCCTGTTTGAATGCTCGTTTCGCTTCACTCTTCTTTAGGATAATATTTAAGCCTTCAAGTTCGTTCTTCAAACACCTACCTGACCTGTGCTCCTTTCTTTCTGTATACTCCTCCATGGAATTCATGCAACGTGAATATTAAAGAAGCCTGCACCATCTCAATTTCGATCACTGCCTCACTTGCAATGGATAAGGAAAGCTGCTTCGCTTGATCTTCAAAGAATTCAAATTGAACACCTGTCAATGTGCTCCTCATGCATGAATCCAAACCTAAATCATAACTGTGAATACTTGGCTCTTTTTGAAACTTGCAACCTAAGCGTACCAAGACACCTAATGACTCTAATGATGAGGATGAATGGCTGCATGTGATAGGCATGGTTCAAGGACTGACACATGGTGATGAAAAATTAATGAATTTTGATGGAAAAGGCAGTTAGACAAGATCTGGCACAAAATCCCTGATTTCTTAGTGCAACTAGTGTAAATTATGTGTTTTGTGCTACGAAATATCCTAGTTACAAAACTGTCTAGGTATTTTCGTAGGGCACATAGTGTATTTTTGTGAGTTTGTGCTATGAAAACTGCTAGTTGATTTTGAAATGCATGTAATTTTTGAAACAACCTTAACACATGACACTTTGAATAAATTTGGGACAAATGGTGGGTAAAAAAAGATTGTTGACCATATTTAACAAAGGGAACAAGACTCCTAGGACTTAGACATTAAAGCAAACATAGAAAAACTAAACCCGGACTAACACCTAACATTTACAATCAAACCGATGTGAACAATTTAGAAATTGCTTCTTAAGTGATAACAACTCCATTCACGTCAGTGGTGCAATCTATTCCTAGTAGAGTGGGATAGGGATTGTTGTCATCAACAATCTCTATCACTTCAAGATTTGCTAGTGCACTCGCACCTTCGATATCTATCGTTATTCCATGTAATCTTCCCATAGGTAGGATCTTTTGTTGGTTCTCCATTCACAATTGAATAAGAGAGCATTGCAGTGTAGGCCTACCCATGCGATCCCATGTTTTCTTTGGAAAGACGTTCACGTCTGATCCTAGATCCAAAATCACTTGATCCATTTCATATTCCCCTGATTTGCGCGGTCAATCTCATCTCTCTTCCTGTTCGCATTGTTTACTTCCCGTGCTTTTGGACTATGCGCGATTCTCCTAGCATAGTTCCAGCACATCTAGTGATGAGTTCTTGTAGCCCCTTCATAGCTTTGCTATCGCACAACAGCTTCATGCATGTCTCCAAAAATGTAGTGAGCACTCATGGGTCCATTTCCTGTTGTAGTTTGTCTTTACTTCCCAAAGTGGAGGCATCTGCCAAGCTCTTTTTAGCTTCCATGAATGTCTCCTTAGTGCGCTCTAAATCAAATTCTATTTCCTTTGTTGGAGCCTTGTGAACCCAGGCACTCTCTTCGAGTTGCTTTCCTTTGTCATCTCCTCTCATGATACCACTTCGGAGTGTTAACACTCAGGTTGTTCCCTTGCTTCCTAAAGGGAATACGGCCGAGGTAACCACTAACCAATCTTTTAGCTACAGGTTCTAGCCTACCTGCAACCAGAGAGGGCTCTCTCTTTGCAATTTAGCTTTGTTGATTAATGTTTTAGGCTAGCTATGGTGTACTGTTTTGTTTGAATTTGGTGGGTTGGTGAATTCAGATAGAATTGAGATACAAATTATAGGACAGTTTGTTCCATTGGGCAATGGAGTTGAGGTATTTGTGCTACTGAAAGTAGATTTATGAAGGCAGAATGTTGCTGCAGAGCCAGATAGGCATATGTGAAGCAATTTTATCAAATTTTTTATGAAATTATGGAATTAGTGAGTGAAAGGCAGTTAAGAATCTTTCACTATGCTAACAGAGAAAAATGAAATTATTGCTTAAGAGCAGTTAAGAATTCTTAAATAATTTTCACCATGACAGAATTAGTTTAGACATGAGCAATCAAGAATTCATATCCATGGCTAATCTAGAAGAAAACATATTTAGAAATAGAGATTGAACATAGGGTGTTACAAAACAAATCCTAGGCTATTCTTTTTCTCTACTTGCTAAGATTATGAAAACGTAGGAATTAGGGAATACACAAAAAACACATACATAGTTCAGAGAAACTTATTGCTTCAGCAAATGACACAGGAATTCTGCAACTAAACAGAGCTATTCATATCCATCTCCAGACAACATAAGAACCAGAAATATTCATCAGAATTTTTTTTTATCAAAAAATGTCTCCAGAATACAATAGAGCACTTCAGAAAGAATTACACTACAACCGAGCCTCAATATGTTATCTGAGGGGATATATATACAAAAATAGGGTACAAAATATCTCAGTAGAGAGTTATTGTGCAATAAATTGCACCACCAACTCTCTTACAAAAAGTAAATCAAAACATAAATATAGCATTTAATGATGAGATAGCCGCTATCTTTCTGTCAGACAGATTTTGAATTTATGGCTCTGGAAAGTGGGTTGTAGCTGTGCCTTTAACTCTGCGTTAATTGAGCCTGCTGTCTGGGTGCATTGGTGAGTCACTTGTATGGATGCTTGCTATGCCTGTGTGCTGATCTGCCTGCTGACCTGTATCGTGACTTGAAAACTTTGATTTTTCTCAAAAAAGGAAAAAAGAAAAGTGGCATTATCTGGGAAAAAATTCCAGCATTTCTTGCCACCAATTAGCTGGAAGTAGCTGATGCCTCCTCATTTTCACTATTGTTTCATCGGCCTCTGTATGTCTGTAGAAGTTTGGAGGCACCTCAAATAGATGATTTATTTCATGTTCAATAAAGAACAGATTTTCTAGCTTGTCATAGAGAGACTACCCAGAGGGAGGCCCTGCTTCTTCTGTGGAGCTGCTGGATGCTGTTATCTGATTTTCAACATAATTGTTGATCCTTGTCATATATTGATTATATGATAGTAGCTGTCCTGTGCCAGTCACTAGGCTTCGTAGTCCTTTGTCCTGTAGTATAGTCATTTTTGCTCTAAATTCATCAATCTCTGCTTTCATCTCCTGACATTTCCTTTCCAGAGTTTGAGTAAAATTCCTCAAGGTCAGTACCTTTTTGGCTGTCAGGATTGTATCTGTTCTGTTGCTTATTTCTAGAGCTGCCAGTTCCTCTCTAGTGCGGTTATTGAGGAAATGTATCATTATGGTGGCCTGCTCAGGAATTATTCCCAGGGCTGTCCTGGCTCTTTGTATTTCCACATGAGCCACATCTATCAGCTCAACCTGCTAAAAAATTGCCTGAATGGACCTCCATTGGTCCTGTATAGATTGGCCAATTTTGGCCCAAATAATCTTCCTTATTTCTGCTAGGGTTTTACCTAGCAGTAATTCACTTTCTAGATTTTTTACTTTGGCCTCTAAGGCCTTTATTTCTCTTTGTTTCTTTGCTACTGTCATCTTTGATTTATCATAACTGGTCTCCAGCTTGGCCAGTCTTTCCTTGGCATCATTTATTTCAGTTACCTGAGTCTCAAGCTCTTTAACAGCTTTCATCAACTCCTCCATGCTCATGCTGGATTCTGCTGTTGCTCCTGTTGCTGATGTAGCTGTGGTAGGTGCTGGAATAGCAGGAGGGGCTGCTGCTGCTTGTGTGGGAGGGGTAGGTCCAAGATTTGTTGATGTTTGAGGGGGCTGCGAGGCTGACTCCCCTTGCTTGTCTTGTAGTGCTTTCTCTAATTCTACCTCCATTTGTAATATTCTTTGGTTCATTACCAGAAGCAGCTCCATAGCATCATCTACTTGCTTTTCTTGTGCAAGTTCTGCTGTTTGAGGGTGAATGGTAGGAGGCAATTTTGCCTGCCTTCTTCGTGCAGCAATGGCATCCTCTTTCTTCTTCATAAGGGCTCTAACACCCTTTGGATCCTTTGGGTCATGTCCCAAATCAATTATTATGTCCTCCAGAGTCTTTATTCTATTGTCCTTTGTAGAGGAAGACAACATTTCAAAATCAAGTTGTCTGTTTGTGTTCTTCAGGGCTTCCTTTAGCTGATGGGCCAGCATTGCCCTGTCAGCAAGTGTTGCATACACCATTTCCCCAGTCTGTTTGTGCAGCTCAATCTGATCCATGGGGTGTATGTCTTTGGAAAAGACCTCCAGGTTTGTTCGGTAGTAATCTGCTGGGGTCTTTGGATGTGGGACTTTAGGCTTTAGATGGGTGAAGATCATCTTTTCTTCCTTCAGATCATAGGCAGCCATCAATCTTTGCTTTTTGGCTGGAGTTGTATTCAGGAATTGCTCATAGAGCTGCACTCTTATCAACTCATTTTGTGCCTTGATCTCTATGAACCCTTCTTTGACTCCAGCTGGTTTCTTTCCCTATTGTCTTGAGGAGGATACCTCTGTGGTATGCTGCTAGGCCTGTTCTAGCTAAAATGAGCTAGTGGCAGTCTGCTGCCTTGTTTGCCTTTCTTTGCTGTGGCTTTCTGCCCATTCTCCATTGATGTCTCCTTCTTCTGTTTCAGGGTCTATCCTCGGCCTCTTGGCCTCTGGTTGCTGTGATGACCCTATTGGAGGTGTGACCTCCTCTCTGTCTCTCTTTTTTCCTCTCTCATCATTGAGAGGAGTCTGCAAAACTGGGATTTGAGGTTGTTCAGTTTGCTCTGAAGCGGCTTGCCCTGATTGCTGATCCTTTGATGTGCTGGGCTGCCCTGTCTCTACCTGTTGCTGTTCATCCATCTTCTCCTTTCCCTTTGCTGTAGTTGTTGTTGCTGGAGCTTGCTGGGTGTCTTGTACAGCTAGAGCAGTAGAAGTGCCTTCTCCTACTTGGACTGGTTGTTTGAACAAGACCTGTTGACAAGAATCCAAGTCAAGAGTTTTTTCCAAGTCTTGTACAGTCTGCTCCATTTTTTCTTCCTAAGTCAATTCCTCTACTATTGATTCAGGTACCCATTCATCTTGGTTGGAAAAGTGTTGTATTTTTGGGTATGGGCAATGCTTATAGGCTAGCAGCCTATATTTGACCCTCCTGGCACTGATGAAACCTTGAGGGTCATAAGGGACCTACCAGAAGCTTCGTTTGAGTTTGAGCTATTGCCCTAGTATTTGATCAGCTTCTTGCCAACCATCTTTCTTGTTCATGACAAATGGGCCTAGGTGGTCTCTGAACTTTAGGTTGGCTTTCTTCTTGGCACTGTGGAAGTATGTCAGATCAGATTTTATAAGCTGTCTGTAGTATTCCAGGGCAAATAGCCTCATAGGCACATATTTTGGGAGCCTGTAGGGACAGAGATCACAACCATAAATTCTGATGACTATGTGATTTTGGTACAAGTACCAATCACCAATCTTGTAACTCCTGGATAGCTGCAAGATTTTCTGCATATCTTTGGACAATCTGATAGGAGGGGTCCTCTTTAAGAGGCATGTGACTGGATACACAAACTGGTCAATAAATTCACAATATGAGTAGGGAGAATTCTGGACTTGGTGGAAGACTGAAGACCAGAAGATGACAGACTTCCTTTCTCCCTGTGAGTCTAGCTTCTTGATTGGGCACTGGAAGCAATCTGTTTGATAGTACAAGAATAGGTGATAGGTGTATGAGGAATACTTAAATATTTCCTCCCTCTTCAGTCTTAACAATTGATCATGTATCTTATTGGCAATATATTTGGCATAATTGTACTTCATAGCAGGGGGCTTCACAAGGCTATATGCAGACAGCATGACCAGCACAGTTAGATCAACATGCTCATTTGTAGTGAACCCCAGCACAAAGGTTAGCATATCTACCAGCAGCTTGCCAACCTCATTGAAATCTGCATAAGAGAAAGGAGGTGGCCCAGAAGGTTGGCAGTCTGCCTTCATGAATTTCCTGGCTATTGCAGCAATGTCTGTGCTAGAGAGCTTAGAGCCCTCATCTAGCAAGTAGTTAATGGAGAAGGGGTATAGCAGCTAGGTTTGCTTGTAGTTCAGCATTTGGTTGATGGAATCTGGTGTTATATAAAAGAGGATGCTCCCAGACTTCACAGCTCTGAGTTTCTGGTCATAATTTTCTGCACAGAGGTGGATGACTTCAGGGAAAATGTTCACAGAAGGCAGAAAGTAGGTGGGCAGATTGGATTCCCAGATGTCGTACAAGTCATTGTTGTCCAAGTTACTATTTCTTAGCTGGAAATAAGTTTGTAAGTGATTCCTCTCTGCCACAAAGTCTGTAATGAGGGCATCACTGTCCACCAGTGGCATAGCTTCCAGTTCTTTGCTAGGTGGATTTATAGGAGCTACATCCAGAGCAACTGGAGTGGCCAATATCTGGTTTTAGCTGGATGTTTACTGGATTTTCAAGCTTGATACAAATGCTGAGGAATGCTTGCTAATCTCTGTTTGCAGTGAGCAGCTTGGCAGTGTAAGGAGGCTTTTACAGGCTTAATGAACTGTGGGGCACTCTGTTTTGAAGAACCAAAGTGTGTTGAGCTAATTAGTTGGTTACTTGCAGGGAATTTCTATTAGCAGGGGTGAGGGAACTGCTAAATTAGTTTTCTAGCCGATAGCTCGGCTCCTTCAATTGTTTTTGTGGTAAAATTGTGAATTTTACAGAGGGGCACGGGTTTCTTCAAGATTTTTTTGTCGCGCAGGGGTTTCACTGGCTTCTTAAGAAAATTTCAGTGGTCAATTTATCAAAGGGGAGCTTTTAACATAGTTCTTATGCAGGAAATTAGGATAGCAAGGGAGAACAGTGGGTAAAGAGGATGCCTGCGGCAAATACCTGGTTTTTCTGGCGTAGGAGGCTTTTGAACCGGACGAATTGCAGGTGCTCGGGTTGACAATGGAGGCGGCAGCAACTTTGGTGGGTTAATTTGGCGTTTTGACCGTTGGACGTCGATTTCTCATGCAGAGGAGCTCCAGAAACTATGCACAACAATGACCAATAACGGCTAATTCTCGTCTTTTTATGCATTTTTGGCATATTGGCGCTTTTTTGGTGATGACGTCATGCTGAAATCATCATGGGCCCGGGTACGGATGGGTGACGTGGCAGCTGACGTGGGTGCCCTGGTGGCAATGACACGGTGGCAGGGTGGACAGGGTGACGGGTGACATGGATGCGACGTGGAGGCATGGTGGCGGCAAGGATGGGTGATGTCACGCTGACGGAGGCGTGACGTCAGCGCGGGGAGGAGGTGGTAAGTGGTTTCCCCGGAAGGGCTGAGGGCGGTAAGTGGTATCGAGGGGGGGGCAGCGAACACCGCGGGAGGCCGACGCGTGGCGGGGGTACGGCGGCAATACCGCCCATCCCCCGGATGCAAAAGGTCGGGCGGCTTGTGCATAAGATTGACCACCCACCATTGGATGGGCGAGGTGAATGATCGTGCGACGGGCGGCGATTATGATAAGACGCCGCGTTAATGCAAAGGGGACCCGCCGAATAATTTAATTAATTTAATTAAATCGGGCGCGGGGGTGGGTAGAAACTCTAGGATTTGGGTTTTAAGGGTTAGGCGCGCATTTTATTAAAATGTTTTTATTTGAAAAACTTTATAATAAAGTGGGTTTTGGGCGGAAAAAGGGGTAAATGGGTTAAACGAGGGCGGGGTTTAGGGTTTTTTGGGTTTTAACCATAGTTCTTTGAAAGAAGCCATAGTTTTTAGGGATAATGGGGTTAATACCAACCCCAGATAGGTTAATATTTCCCCAAGGAAGGGTCACATAGCTATAATGCTAGGGGGAGGGTTTTTTATAGATATTTTTTGGGAAATTTTTCATAGATTCTAATAGAATTAGGGAAGTGGGGGAGTTAGGGAGCTAAATAGTACATTAGTGGTTAAAATGGCTTTGTGAGGTGAATGAAGGGGTAAAGCTAAGTTCTAAGAGATAAAACTTAACTTTAGAATTTTGAGGATAAATGGAATGATGAGAGAGATTTTTTACACAAAAAATGTGGCTTCTTTTCATGTTTGAACTTCATGGTTTGACCCAGTGGTTTGTCATGAAATGAAGTGGAATTGGACACTTGAGCAGATCTTAAGGCCCATAGGGGTGTTAGTAAATAATGTTTGGGGGAAAAATAGGGAAATTAGACATGCTTCCAATGCTTGTCCTCCACTCTCTGCTTTTGATGCCAATACCCTGAGTGGCATGAGTTTCTTGCACTTAGTAAGCCAATTGGTGATGGCCCTCCATTTCTGCAACCTTGCACTACTTACCCATCCTAGTAATCCTAACATTTTTTCTTCATTTAAAGTGGGTGCACTTGAATTAGCAGACCCTGATTGTCCTCTTTTTCTTTTGACTGCCCTCCTATCTAAAATGTGCCCTTATTTCTTCC
>APFE031310664.1:29322-56054 GCA_000404065.3 Pinus taeda
ATGATTTTCTCTGGGCAGCCAAATCTGGACAAGATATTGGTTTCTAGGAATTGTATGATAATTGAATCATTTGCTTGTCTACAAGGTATAGCCTCTATCCATTTGGTGAAGTAATCAGTAGCTGTCAAGATCCATCTATGCTGGCCTGAGGATGAAGGGTGAATTTCTCCAATGAAATCTAAGCCCCATTATTGAAATGGTTTTTCAGTTGAGATGGGCCTGAGGGGCAAGGGAAGTGACTTCTTCTTCCCTTCAAAGATCTGACATTTGTGACATGAGATTACAAACTTTTTTGAATCAGTAAACAGGGAGGGCCAATAAAATCGAGCCCTCAGGATTTTGTCAGCTGTGGATTTCCAATACAGGTGCCCTCCACAGTCTCCTGCATGAAATTCTCTAAGGATCTTATCAGCTTCATCTGAAGTCAGGCAGTTGAGCAGGACACCTTCATGATTTTTCCAAAATAAAACATTGTCTATGATACAAAATTTTGCAGCCTTAAGTTTTAGAAATCTGTTCTTGGTTCTGGATAACCCTGGAGGAGCTTGCAGGTTTAATAATACAAAACATATGTCAGCATACCAAGGTGATTCTAGAAAGGCTTGATTGATCTGTGGAGTCGCCATCTCTTATTCGTTATCCAGTTCATTTATGTCAAGGGCTTCAAAGTTAGTCTCAGTCATTAGTTTGGCTAGCCCTTATCCTTTTATAAGTTTTGTTGGTTTGATTTCTATATCATATTCCAGAATATTGGCAATCCATTTGCCCCTCTTGCCTTCCATTCCCTCTTGGGTTAAGATATCTTTGACTACTTCATTGGGCACATATGCAATTATGTGAGAGTATAGGATGTAAACTCTGAAGTCCTTTATGGCTTTTACCAGGGCATATGCTTGCTTTTCCATGATTTTGTACTTGAGTGGGGCATCCATAAGGGCTCTACTAAAAAAGGCAATAGGTTTTTCACATCCCAAGTCATCCTTTTGCAGTAGGACAACATCAATTGTGTTTTCAGAGGCAAAGGAGAAAATTATAAAGTCTCTATCAAAACTAGGGCTTGTAAGCACAGGTGTTTTTGTCAGGGCTATCTTGATTTCTTCAAAGGCTTGTTTAGCCTCAATTTTCCATTTGACCTTGGCATCTTTCTTGAGCATATTGTTCAACAATCTTATTAGCTCAGCTAAGTTAGGAATAAATCTTCTTAGGAAATTAATTTTCCCCAGAAAGGCTTGTAATTTCTTGATGTTTCTTGGATGGGGGCCTTGCAGTATAGCCTGAATCCTATCAGGGTCAATTCTTATGCCATCTTTTTAAATTATATGACCAAGGAGTTTTCCTTCTTCCAGGCCAAATAATGACTTCTTTGGGTTTAAAGAAATGCCATACCTTCTGCAAATTAAGAACAATTTTCTAAGGTGTTTTAAATGCTCCTAGTCTGATTTTGAGAAGGCTGTTAGATCATCAAGGTATATGACAAGGAAATCATGGATTTCTTTGGCAAAGGCCATATCCATTGCCCTTTGAAATGTGGCTCCAACATTCTTGAGTCCAAAAGGCATTTTGACATATTTGAAAATTCCCCAAGGTGTGGTGAAGGCAGTTTTATCTTGGTCATCTGTGTGGACTAAGATTTGATTGAATCCTGAGAAGCCATCCAATAATGAAATTCTTGAAGCTCCCACTACCCTTTGTAAGATGTGATCCATTTTTGGTAAGGGGTAGTGGTCTTTGAGAGAGACTTTGTTTAAATTCCTCAGATCCACACAAAGTCTTATCTCCCCAGTTTTCTTTCTGGTAGGTACAAGGTTGGAAATCCATTCAGAAAACCTTATGGGAGCAATTATGCCAGCTTCATACATTCGTTTTACTTCTTTTTCTGTTAGGGGAAGAAGTACTGGATTGACTCTTCTCAGTTTCTGTTTAAAGGGTTTTTGGTTTTCTTTCAGGGGTATAGTGTGCTAGATAACTGTAGTATCATAGGACTTAAGGTCCTCATAGCTCCAGGAAAACACATCCTGGAACTCTTTGAACAGTTTGATATATTCTAATTTCTTATCAGGAGGTAAGGTTCTAGAAATCTTGATCATTTTGGGATTTTCAGTGGTCCCAATGTTACACTCCTCTATTTCTGCATTGATGGGTTGCATCTTTGGTTTCTTAGAGAGATCATTTGAATCAAAGATGTCTTCTAAAGGAGCAAGACCTGTAGGCAAGAAATTGTCTTTTAACTGAATTACTTCTGTTTCTTCCTCGTTAATTTCATCAGGATCTGTTAACTTTAGTTTCTGCAAATTGGCAGGGTCAAAGATTGTGGGATGTAATATCCTATCTGTTGTTTCAGCTGATATACTGGTGTTTGGTTCATGCTTTTGGTTTTGATCCTCCCTACTGCTTGTGTCAATATTTAAGTTTGAGAATTCCTCCTTCATGGTTAAAAAATTGTTTATCTGAGCGTCATTCTCAAAAACTTGCCAATTATTTACATTGTTTGGGACAGAGGGCCTGTGCTTGATCTCAGCAGTGAATTGGTGGTTAGGCCCAAAAGGAAGCTTACAGGTGCTTGCAAAGGTTGCCAGATTGTGAGCATGCAAGTTGTGGTTCCTAGGTATTTTGGTGAGCTGATATTCTAGGAAGTTGTTGAGCAAGTCTGTCACTGCTGACCTATAAGATCTTAACCTGGGATCATTTGTAACAAAATTACCCTTTATCTGTTGGATAATTAGGTCTGAATCCCCTAATATGGAGACTTTGGTCACTCCTAGATTCTTAATCAATTTGAGACCTAGTAGGAGGGCTTCATATTCTGCCATGTTATTTGTGCATCTGAAGTTAAACCTATATGCATGACCTAGAGCATGGTCATTTTGAGTATTGTGTATCCATACCCCTGCTCTTGCTCCAAGCTTATTTACTGATCCATCAAATTCTAAATACCACAAGGTTTCTTGGTCAGTATTGGTTTCAATTGATTTACAGACCTGTTTAGTTTCAATTGATTTACAGATTTGTTCAATGGGCAAGTCTAGTTTTGGTGATTCTTGTGACATGTCAGCAGAGTCTGTTGTTTTAATGGGATCAGTGACCTTTTGTTCAGCAACAATGGATTGTTCATTCATATGCCTGGTTTCCTTTGTTTCTAGGAGCTTGAGCTCAATTTTGGGGCATATATCAGCATTGTATAGTATGAAGGAGTCCATATCTGAATGGATGGAGTAGATTGGAAAATTTTGGGGTTTATCCTGGCTGCTGACCACATATTTCATGAGTGTCTCTCTGTACAGTTTCTTTGGCTGGCCAAAGACTGAAATTGTGGCATATGACATGTCTAGTTGCAAAGATCCTTGGAGTTTGGCACCCCAAGATCTTGATAGGAGCATACCATATTTAGGTGGAATGTCAGCCACTACTACATCCATTAGAATTTTTTTGGCTGGATATTGGATCATGGATACACAGAGGTCTTTAATTAGGCCTAAACATCTTACCTGGCTAGAATCAAATGAAAATAAATCTTTGTAGGGTCTGGTGATGTCTAGCCCAAGTTTTTCCATTACTGATTTGGGCATTAGGTTATGAGAGGCCCCTGAGTCAAACATGGCATTGTGTAATACTTTGTCATGAATGTTTAGGCTTACATAGAATGGAGGAGTTCCTCCATCCCCTGATTTGCCATTGACTTCTGAGCCAAAAATCAGTTCTAGTTGGTCATCCAGAATGTTGACTGCATCCCTATTTTATGGTACTTGTAATGATCTATTGATTTGTTGTCTGAAGACCTCATGTTTGGCTAGTTCAGACAGAGGGATTGCAATTTTCAATTTGCCAATTTCTGTTTCAAGATTGAATGGTTTTTCCATCTGAACTTTTACATTATGAGCAACAAATTTTTCCTATTCTGCTGAATTTTGGGTGAGCATGTCCTGATTAGGCATGTTTTTTTGGGATATGTTTGGGTTGGCTCTATTTTCTAGAGGTTTACCCAAAATTTCTGTTGGAATAGGTGGTGTGGGTGTAGGATTTACTGGGGGCTGTATATCAGATACATCTTGTACTGTAACCTCTATGTGGGGTTTTTTATCTGAGGATTCTGTTAAGATAGATTTATCACTAGTTTTCTTGGCAATTTGGTGTGTGTCTGTTTGGTATTCTCAGGTATATCTATGGTTCTACTCCTTAGCTTGTATTGTTTGTGTACTTCATAGACTGCTGTGTTATACCCTTCTGTTAGAAGAATAATACTTATAACATAAATTAAGAAAGTGTTCATTGATTATCATGGAAAAGAGTTCACATCCCTTGATTAACAAAAATGTCTCCTTGTTTTCATCCCTATACTCGTAATGAAGCCATAATAGATTCAATTTCTTTCGTAGGGCCTTCTAGTACTTCTTTGCATGCATATTTCCCATTCTCTCCTCATAAATGGCAGTCAAACAATGAAAATGTAATTATTGGTAATAAAACTCAATTCATTCAGGAGATTCTCCATATCTCTAATGCATAAGATGTTGGTGTAGTTAGGTGTAACATCAAGACTTAGATTTAGGGCTTGAGTTTTCTTCTCAAGAATATATTAATACATATTTTTCCTCAGCTCAACCTGGGGACAACTTTGATAATTTTGAAGTGTTGGAGGGTGTATGAATTGACAACATTATAGTTGGTGTCCCAAATCCGCTCGCGTGTTGTGTAATAGTACAGAAACTAAAGAGTGTCATCTTTTAGAGGCAATCAGATTGGATTGTAAGTGAATTCTTGAACCAACATATTTATTAGAACACCATCTAACACCATTTCCATAATTTGCTTCGAAAAAAATCCATGATAGAAACAAATGAAAAGGGTCTTTAAGATATTAGGATATATGGTAGAGTTTTTATATGTAAAAAAATGGAAAAACACTATCTTAATTAACGTACACGTTTAAGGTTCACTCCCCATCTCAAATTTCTTTGTTGAATATTATAAATATATAATAATTATATATATATAAATCATATAATAAACACAATAAACTATAACAATAATAATTACTATATATTGTAATAGTAGGTTTAGTAGATATAATATTATAGTATTAACATATGTTTAAAATTAAATAGTATTATATAATATCGAACATTATTGATCATAGAGGAAGAGGAAGTAAGGATTTGAAAAAATGTAAAATAAGTTGGATTTAGAAAGCCATCAAAATATTAAAATCAAATAAAAGACAAGATACCAAAATTTAGTGAAATTTTCACCAATTTAAAGGGCAAAAGGAATATGTAAAATAGTAACTCAAGTTTAAATTACTTTGATATTAATATTTTGGTTTCCCATAATAGATGCATTTATTTCATTTTAGATATTAATTTCTAATCCTATTTGATTGATTGTGCTAGATGAATTGATTTCAATGTAGATGTTGATTTCTCATTCTATTTTACTATTTGCACCAAATGCATTGATTTATGTGTAGATGTACGTTGTAGCTCCTAGAGACAACCCCTAGGTTGAATAGAGACCAATGCCTAAGACATCTTGATGAATTCTTATAGGATTTATTGAGATTTTCTCTTACACTCAATATTTAACACGTTTAAGATGAAGGTGATTCAAAACTTTCATTAAGGGGAGAAATACAAATATGGATGCAAGTTAATACTCATATAATAATTAATGTCTATCTCCAGTGGCCAACATTACATGAGTATACAACTTTATCAGTCATTTGTAGTTTATTGGAGAGAAGAATTAAGAAGGAAAGAAAACCAACGCACGAGGCCTAAACTAAGAATCTAGTGCATCAAAGTTCAACATGAAGTGGATGAGAAAACACATTAAATGATGTGCTAAGATATATGGAGCACATTTTTAAGGATAATAAGTCATATCAGTTATAGGCATATTAGATCAGCATTATACATAGAGGAATCCATGAATTCATAAAAACATATCCAACAACTGTTATTACATGTAATATGAGAAGAAACGTGAGGATATATTGAACAACCACAAGACATAATACATACTACACATTCATATGAGTTAGAATCACCAAAAACTTTCATTGATCTTAAATGTGACATACATTTCATTGACAATTTGCAGAGCTTCCCTTTTGGAAACCAAAAATTTTGAACCATTGGTTCTGTGCCATAAATTGTTTTTTATAGGACCTTAGGGAGATAACCCATTACAAAATATTATTTCTTTATTTGGTAGTGAATCATCATAACAAAAAAAAATCAACACACTTTAGTGGCACAGTTGTACTAGCCAAATTCTAACTAACTGGTGTTGAGTCTCTGAAAATAGAATATTTACATAAAACATAAAATATCAAAGTGTCATGATCGACACAATCAGAAGTATCTTTAATCATGATAAACAAGTTTAGGAGGAAGCATCATTGGGTCGATGATCTGGAGCACTGGAGGATTAATGAATTATTCACATCTTTGCCCCAATGTTGGAGCTGGTAGAGGAGGGTAAGAGGATCATTGATATTCAATATTGAGATTTGTGAGCCCTATATAGTTCAACCTAAAGCGAAACAAGGTGCTCACCAATCCTAAGAGCTGAAAATCCTTTCTCGGATAATTAACCATAGTTTTACCTTTAAGGGTGGCAGTCTTCTCATGATATGAATCTTCCTTGCTCTTGTCCTCTACTAACATTTGACTCTATTGTTCCCATGGGATCACTACTCCCACAAAATTCCAATGGCTAGGAAACCTTGCTCTAACTCTCTCCACAAAGTTAGAATTAAAGGTAGCCACATCCTTCAGCACCATGTCTAGGCATTCTTCAGCTTTGGCTCTGGCCTCCTCCTTCTGAACTATTTTTTAGATCTCCATGATAACAAAAACTCTATTCAACACATCTATGGCCATAAACTCACTGAGTGACTTCTCATTTACAAACTAGATGAATTTCTTGGCAATTTGGGAATTCTTTTTACCTTCTTGCTTGGCAGCTAGGATGAATAACTCATATTCCTTGATAACTATCATATGCTCATTCATTAGAGTTATTTGCTCCCAATTTTTGTTCATCTTTGCTATTATTCATCCCAGACTAGTTGCTTAGCTTAGAGGAGGGACATATTTCCTTTTAGTTTTCCTATGAGCTCAAAGATCTCGTGGTTGGTTGCCTATAGGTTCTTACTTTTTAGATATGGATTTGTCCTGGTTGTCTCAAGCTGTTTTTCTTTTTGTGACAGGGCTCACTGGGTTGTGTCTAAGTCTTTTTGCACCTTCTCAAGATCCCCTTTCGAGAGTTGTATCTCAGTGAGGGTATTTGTAAGTTGTTCTATGGGATTTTCAGGCACCAACAATGCACAAATGAGAGTGTTTATTCTCATCTGAAGTTATACTACCTATTTCTTAAGAGCCACCACCTCATTATTTATGTCTATCAACTCTTTTTCCACGATCAATTTCTCTTCCTCCACTTGTGCAAGTTCCTTGGACTGCACATGTTCACTGGCTAGCATCTTCAGCTTGTGCCTCAGTGCCTAAACCTTTGTTTGTGAGCTTTGAAGAAGGGCCTCAAATGTAGCTTTATCCTCTGGATTCACACCCAATTTCACAATCAATTCCTTGAAGTTATCATTTTTCATATGCATAGATCTGGAGTTAGCCCTTTCCTACTTCAATATTGTTGTATCCTTCACCAATAGTTTCCTAGCCTTGCTTATGGTCATTGCATTTTGATTAAGCTCAATATACAACATCTCTCCCAATTTCTTGTGGAAGTTGATATTATCAGGTAGAGAGAAACTTTCCAAGTCTAAAGAGACATCTAGGTCCTATAACTAGGATCTCAGTGGTAGTGACTATGCTAGTGGGTGATACAATGAGAATTTCATTTGATTTCTCTCCAATTCCATAGTAGTCAAAAGTGTGGTCTGGTATGGCACTGAATGGGATGCCATTTGTTGTTGCATTTCCTCCATTGTTTTCTTGTTTCTCTCTTTAATGGCCTTTCTAGTAGGCCAGCTAGGTTCAATTGTAGTTGTACTCCCTGTTAAACTTAGAATCACTACCTTTGAGGATGATGAGGCAACAACTTGCAGTGGGTCTTCTGAAGTCACTTGGAAGCCTAGTTGGTATGGTTTTATCTCCACCAACCTAGTCTTGATTTCTTCTTCTTTTACCTCTTGGGTCTTGGGCTTTATGTTGGTTTGTATATCTTCCATTTTTACATCCCTTGTCTCATCAACGATCCTTTTCTACACCTTGCCCTTTTTTGTTGGAGTCTTAATATCCATCTCTGTGTTAATAGTCCATGAATCAAGGTTAGGCTTCCATTCAAGCTCAGTCCTATATCCGTGCTCATAGGTTGAAGCCTTTATTATTTCCCTTTCTTTGGAATGAATTCATGAGGATCATAATTCCAAACATCTCCCATATCAAGATTAATTTGTTTTACTAATTCCTTAGTTGTCACGAAGGCTTTTCTGGAGTTAACAATAAAAGGCTCTATAGACTTACCCAAATTGAACATATATACCTTTTAGGCAGGGAAAAATTGGACCTAGTCCACATTAAGACCCTGTATATTGAACTCGAGGGCGAATCTCCTCATTGGAATGAATACAGGAGTAAGCTCACATCCATAGACCCAAATCTTCGTGTAATTCTCAAACAGATATTGGTCTCCCACCCTAGTTTCCTTGCTCAATTGAAGGATTACTTTTTCATGAGGGAGGATTCTTGGAGAGGAAACATTATGAATAACTATATAAGCAATGGCCATGTAGGAGGATATGAATATTGAATAGCCATCATTATTTGGTCTCCTACTAACATCAGTGTCCCTATAAAAAACAATCTTCCTCTGTTTGTTTTGGGCCATCAAAATAAGACCCAGGAATTCAAACTCATCCACATGGGTGTACAAAAATAGATAGAACAATAGGGAATAAAACATTAAGTATGAGGTTGTAGGAAAATGGCATAATTGGAATTTTATGGACTTAGCCAAGTAAGAAGGTATGTTAAACAAATGACTTGGCTACATCATCTCCCTTAGAAAACCTAGGTAGGCTTTGTTGGTATATTAGCATTGTCATCCCAAAAAATATGAGAAACTATAGACAAAATAGGTTGCATAGATCCAAAAACGATAGTTATTGGGAAACTATCAACAATGGGAAAGTACTGCAAGCCAAGTGCTAATGCCATTCGTAGAAAGGAATTTTATTCAATAGCTGGAAGGGTAGTATAATTACAAACCAGAGTGGTTTCCATGAATTGTTGGGATTTGGGGGAGCTTGGGTAAATTAGAGCCTTTTGAATCAAATTTGGGTTCACCTCTAAGATTTTGGCTCTAGTGGGAGAAACAAAATAATTTTTTTATTCTATATAAGTTGTAGTTGACTAAGAAACAAACTCAAGAAAATGGTGTACAAAAGGGGCGATTTGATAATATAACCCTTAATCAACTACAAGGAGTGGGTCCTCTCCTCTGACATCAGGTGGCCATACAGGATGAACCAGAGGTTTGATAGGTGGTAAGAACAAAGAGGGTCTGACATTTGTTCCTTTATGTCCATGAGGGGTTCCACATTAGAGGAGGGTTTCGCGTCTTGGGCTTTGGGGGTATTGGGGGCCACTTTCTTCATTTTAAACAATTATCAAAATAATTCGCAGATGAAGGGGACTGATAGGTCACTTAAATGGCTTGGAAAAAACTGAAAATGATGTTGGAGGGGAGTTATGGATCATCTTGGTGTCGAACGATGTTGCAGAATGGAAAAACGATGAGAGGAGGGTGCATTGGAAAAGCAAAATAGATTCGAAAATTTGGATCAAAAAAGGGTTTTTATAGGCAAAGAGGGCAATGGTCGTTTGATGTCGGATGATGTCATGGGGAGGAACACATGGCAAAGGATTATTGGGTGATGAATATGACAAGTGGACGGGAGTGGGGGTGAGAAAGTTATTGTTTTACCTTTGCTTTCACCACTCGCTTGAAAATTGGTGTTGGAGGAACTGTGATGTGGCATGTGGTCCCCACCTTCCTCTAGTGGGTGGAAGAATATGAGGTAGGATCCTGCGGTCACTCCCCGAAATTAATCTAGGCCCTCGGATCAATGGGCTCGCTCCTTTAATTATTTTGTTGTAAGGGGTAGCATCGGTCTATCACCCGCGCAAGTTACCCCCCGAAATGTTTCTGGGGTCGGTCAGGTGAGGATTGATGGTGATTTGTCATGTGATCTACTCGACCTTTAACTAAAAAGGTGCACCTGTGGAATCTTCATTGTTTACCTGATTGCACTTGCTTGGTTAAGAATTTCATGGCTGAGGGCTCTAGTATTAGATATTTTTATTATAGCACAAGGACCTAAAGTTTCCCTCATCACCAATTTGATTATTTTTAAGCCAAAAGTCTTGAATGCAACCCTTTAGCACCCCTATAACAATAAATAATGAAGGACAACAACAATGCCAATTGTAACTATATGGATGATATGCATTAATTTCAAAGTAATTACATTAATAGTATGCATTTATTTTAGTGTATGCATAAAAAACCATTCATAATGTGTATTGATTTTTGTATTATAGTAATTCAAGTTACCATGTCCTCTCATAATAATTAGATGGAAGACATGCATGTTGAGGATGCAAAAAGACAAACATGTGAACATTTTAGACAAAACAACAATAAAAAGAGGATAATTTAGAAGAAATGAGTGATTCATAAAGGAAAGATCAAAGAAAAGAACAAAAGTAATGTCAAAGAGTTTATAGAAAAAGAAAAAAAATGAGACATGAACAGGATGAAGAATAAGGGATACATAAAAGAAAAAAAAAATAACAAATATCAAGTTTATAGAGAAAGTTACAAGGCATGACAATTGAGGAGTTTCAACAACAAAGGGAGAAGCAAAGAGTAGGTCAACATAGATAGTCAGAACAAACTACAACTAAAGAATGAAAAGAACAAATTAAAGAAAAAATTGAATGACAAAGAGCATATAAACAAAGAAGGGAACAATAAGTGATAATTGATGAGTGTTAAGATAAGATAATACAAGAAAATGCACAATGAGGAGGAAATCGACAAAAAAATGCATAAGTAATGAAAAATGAAGAGCATGACTAAAAGAACAAATGGAAAGTTGAAAAATAAAGAGAATATCGATAAGGAAAACAATGTTAAACTGACACCAACATAATACAAGGTGAAAAATAAAATACTACAAACAAAAAAGTTTAAAGAATATCTATGTCAAGGCTCAACATATAACCCTCATTGTTATGAATATTGCACATCAAAAATTTTGTGATAAGATTTATCGATTGGATCAAGATCAAATGTGTCATGTATGTGAGGATTAATATGATATAATTTAGGTTTTTAATACAAATACAAGTCCAACATGCAAAATATGTGGAAGAGAAGGAACTCATCATAGATTTTTTTTCGATAACCAAATGAATCGATGAAAACAATCTCGAGTTTTTGGAGTGCTTACATAATTTGAAGAGATGTTTATACCATGTCCAAGTCTAATTTTTTTAATTTTACTTCAATAGGTGGACAATACAAATATAGAGGGCTCACCATTAGTTCTTTCTGAGAGTTTAAGGATATTTCCATGACATTACCCCAACATATTAAAGACTTGGATTTGAAAATTGTTGTGCATAACGAAGGTGGACAAGGATAACATTATGATTTTACTATCATAAAACAAAATGTATTGCATGCATTATTATAAAAGATTGAGAATGATCTATATTATCATTATGTATGAGTTGATAGCAATTCACTTGATGAGTTACCTAAAATTGCAACAAATGTGTCACATGTGATTAATTCTATTACTTTACCAAAGATAGAAAATGACATCAAATAGAAAACAACTTCCTTTAAAAAATTCTTTGGGTTTAAAAATCAATAAGTCACAAGGATTGATATTGGAGAAAGCCACTATTAATATCAGGAAGCAAGAGAGGCAAGGTTGATGTTTTCTGAAATGTATTGAGTTAAATATTGAAAGGTATAATATTTCAACCTCCCTTTTCGATATCAAAGATGGAAGAAGTAGTAGGTGTGACTATAAGAAAGTATAAAAGAAGAGATTGAGATTGATAAAAATATTAACTATTTGTCATTGACTACATTCTTATTATTCACATTTTCCAGCATTCAACCTTGTTACAATGTCAATTTGTAACATTTAAAATTTTTATTTCATCATTTTCCATCATTCAAGTTATTAACATTTTCTAACATCTCAAAACTAAGGTAAGTAAGGAAATTTAACGTTTAAATGACCATATTAGTTTTAGACATATTTATCATATTTAGAATTATTAGATTAATTAGATGTCAAATTTTTTTTGTGATCACACATGATTGAAACCAACCAAGATTCACATTAACCCTGGATCTATCAAGCGTCGAGAGGGAGAAAATTTCTCGAGTTGCAAACCTTTCCTCAAGTTTCACACTCAACAAGAAGTTTGCGCCTGGAGGGGTTTCATCCCTCTCTACAATTGATAGATATGAGGTTTAGATGGATCTAATTTGTTTGATATTACAACCTAATAAGAAGATGTGCAATTCATTTTTTTCTCAACATAGAGTTGAGAAGTGGTGTGTGTGGTGGTTGTCTAGTATTATATATATATATATATATATATATATATTATATATATATATATATATATATATATATTATATATATATATATATATTATATATATATATATATATATACTATATATCAATGTCAAAGTAAAATAACATAATTTTATATCAATTTTATATAGATAGAGATAAAGTAATTGAAAGTAAAAAAGTTATTATTTCATAAAAATATGCTCTAGAGCCCAATTTGGAGGAGATGTTACCGCATTATGCTACATTTAAAAATAATAAAAAATAATAATTCAATGTTAGCATAATAAAATACTTCAATGTCCACCTTCATTTTACATCAACTTTATAAATAGAGAGAGATTAAAAAAAAATCATTTATCACTGCTTTCTACTTTTTAGTATGTGAGAATGTGTAATTTGTTCACTATTCAATATGGAGTTGACATGTGGCATCTAAAATAATATTATTGATATTAAAACAAATATGAAAGATATATGTAGTTCCTTCTAAGCTCAACATAGAGTTGTCATGTCCTATTTAAAAATAATTCTAACAACAAAAAATATTTCAATGTTAGCAATAAATAAAATATTTCAATGTCCATATTAAGTAAAATAAATTTATATCAACTCTATATAAAGAGATAAATAAAAAGAATCTAAAAATTTATTATATTCCCATTTTCTGGTATGAATGACATTTATAATATTTGATTATCCATGTTAATTAATATATTTTAATATTAAATTCATATCTACTTTCCATTATGAGAGAAGTGTGTATTTAAAAATATATTAATAACAAAAAAACATTTTAATGTGGAAAGTATGGGCCACAAAGGTTTTTTGTCCAAATTCCTTTCCATCTTCCTAGCTAGCCATGCATAGTGGTGGTGGTCTACCTCCTATCTCCATAATTCCACATGCCATGGAGGTTTCTAGAGAAAATCGTAAATGTTTTAAGAGGAAAGTGGAAGAACCAAGCCTTGTGATAGGTAAGGACAATACCCACAAGAGATAAACATGTTGGAGGAAGCTACTGTAATCGAAAGATTCACCACTCAGAGGATGTCGATGTCAATCCATAGAAAATGGACAGATTTGAATTTCACATATATATTGGATACACTCCATGTTGTGTGCTACTTGCAAAAGATTGGATATGATAGCCTATAGTCTTGAGAGATGATGCAACAAATATTTTAAAAGTGCATTGGAACTAGGATACTCAAGTCTTGTGCATTAAAATTTGGACCATTGACTTAGGTGCTCAGTTGGAAATGCTAGAAATCATCTTAATTTGGGTTTATTTACCAATTTTTCCTCTCATCTTTTGGTAGAAATATATTTTTAGAGAAATTGGGTTTCATATTGGATTTCTTTTATGAAGTTAATTTATCATTCCTCCATAATAACTATATTTGTATTTCCCATATTCTAGTTGGACCAAATCCCTCCTTGAGACTACTAGATGTGATTTCAATTGAATATGGCCAGTTGATTCTCTAACAAACTCTAGATTGTGAAGGGATCTCTTTAAAGTGTGGGTGATGCCACACATATGACCATTTGGACAAATACTGTTAGGTGGTGAAAATTAAGCAGAAGTGGGTTTCAAAAAAATACTAGGTTTTAGCTCTTTTGTTTAAAGAAGGACTAACATCACTAACTCCTATTGCAAGATCATAATATATTACCATTACTGAATAGGCTTAACCCAATGTAGTCACTCATTTCATGATTCCCTTTGTTACTTCAGAAGGCCCCCCCTTTCCCTATTTCGCTAGATGACTACCTAGCCTCCCTTTCTCACCTTGCTTTATTTCCATCCTCTCCCTTATTCTCCTATAGCCCCCCAATTATATCAACCCCCCTACCTATCATCTTGCATATATCACCCTCATTCCTAATTTCAATCTTTGAGAAAAGGGTCCCTTAGATATCCCTTCCTCTCATTAAAACCTCCATTCAAAATAAAATATCCCTCAGACCTTAGAATTTGACTATTTAAGAGCCTATATCCCTAATTCTGGTATTGGATTTGGAACTCTCAAACCAGGATCCCATCTACTGAGGTTCTAAATCCTTTCTTTCTATCACACAAAGGCAAGAAAAATTGGAGATTTGATAAGGAAGACATAAATAAATTTTTGGGGCCCTTAGAGCATCATCACCTATGAGGGTTACCCAATGAAAATTTTATCCTTGAACAATAAAGGATTAGCCAATTGTGCTAAAAAACATGGTATTAAGCATGTAATAAGAAACATTCACCACAAATACCTTTTCTAAAAGAGACTATAATGGAAGATGAAAAAATTGTAAATTTATTGAGATCATCCCTCAAATCTTGGGATTTCTTGGTCATATATTCTTTTGGTGGATCTAGGGGTCTCATTTCAGAATGACATGAAATTAGAGTAAAATGTACCTCATTTTGGTAAACTGAATCTTGTCTTGTCCTATACCTCTTCTCAAAACTATGGAATTACCTTCTATTTTTCTAAACCTATATTGCCCATATTTAGACAAAAAACACTTATGGGCTCAAACTCTTCAAGAATCCTTTTTTATTTATGGAAGAATCATTATTAGAAGGGATCTAAATTTTACAATGGGATCAAATGAAATTTTGAGCTCCTTGGCACACTTATAACCCCTCTTAGATTTCCATATTAATAGGTTGGAAGAACTATGTTTTGCTAACTTAATGCCCTTAAATTAGTTCTTTCTTGGAATAATAGCTGATTTAGGGAAGCAAGAATCACAAAACAACTAGACCATTTTCTCATATCAGAATCTATCCTAGAATCAAACCATAGACTTTATCAGTGGGTTTCAGTGAGAGGTGACTATGATCATTAACTTATTATCCTTGATATGGATTCCTCATATCTTAAGCATCCAATCCCTTTCAAGCTAAACCCGCATTGTCTTAAATATCTCCCTCAATCTAGATGCAAGAGAATCTCCCTTTATTCAATTTCAAAAGACTATACAACTTTCCAAAGATGTTATAATCTCCTAGGAAAAGGAAATAAAAAGAAAGAGACACAAATACTTGGTTGAAACAAAGGCCAAAATAAGAGAATGCCTAGATTGAGATAGAGTTGATGCCCCTTTAGATGATATTAGGGAGATCCTACGATGTTTATAATATAAGAGAAGGAAAATAATTTTTGATAGGAAAAATAATGGAGAATCAAAAGTGAGGCCCTCTGGATGTAATCTAGAGACGATACTATTAAATACTTTCATCGGTTCACTAATCATAGGAAGGCCATTAATACAATATGGGAAATCCCAAGACCTAATGAATCCCATGCCTCTTCCTTTAGAGATATGGTAGGTGAGGGATGCATATACTTCAAATCAATATTTCATCAAGAAAATATGGCTACTATAGGTCAAAGTTTCAATGTGGCTAGTCATTCCCAAGTTTCATAAATCCTAAGGGAAATGGCCATCTCATGGAAGAGGTTTCTAAGGAAAATTTCGAGAAGGTCCTCCAAAGTTTGTATAAAGGAATGGGTCTGAGTCCATATGGTCTCCCTATATATTTCTACCTTAAATTTTATGAATTTATAAAATAAGATTTGTTGAAAATTATTGAATATTATAGATCCACTAATCAAATCATGGCTCCTTTTAAATCAACTTTCATTGCCCTTATCCCTAAGTCTAAAAATCCTATTTCATTTGATCAGTTCAAGTCCATTTCACTATGCAATACAATCTACAAAATTATCTCCAAAATTATTTCCCTCCAACTAGCAGATGTCCTATTATAAAACATTTATCTAAATAATTTTGTATCCCTAGGGGAAGGAAAATCCATGAAGCAATTGGCTTTTCCCGAAAAGGTTTTCACACAATTTTTTTAAGTCGGTAGAAAACAATTTTATATAAAGTGGACCTTTCCAAAGGTTTTTTTAAGGATAGTTGGTTATACATTATATTTCTTATGACACACTTGGGCTTTAGTTATTCCTTTGTCTCTTGGGTACTCAACTATATTAGCTTATCCTCCCTAGATCTTTTGATAAATTGTGTAGACTCTCCTTTGTTCAATGTTGAAAGAGGAATTCATCAAGGATTCCCCCTGTAGCCTCTATTAATCTTATTGGTAGTTGAGTTACTCAGTAAAATAATCATATATGCAAGGTAGAGAAATAATTTTAAAGGTATATATATCAGTCAACGTTGTTCATTATCCAACTTACACTTTTAATATGACATTCTAATATTCTTAGATGGAAACCTTAGACACTAGAAAATCTTAAAAGATATTATAAATACCTTCTCCTTAGCCACTGGAATGGTTATAAATCATGCCAAATCCTCCCTAATTTGGTGGGGCTTGAATGATAAGTAAACATAAAAAATTGAATACCTACTTTCTATTCATGTTGAAGTGATAGGTAACTGTCTTGTTTGATCAGATTCTAAAACATACATCCATTGTGGCCATAACATGTTAGCATCATCACATTTGCACATGACATCAAATTTTCATCGAAAGTTAGAGTCATATGATTAGGGAAGATGATAGGTGTATCATTATACTTCAAAGATTATAATCACTACATTACTTCTTTATCATATTACCCAACCATCAGGTCAGGGCATTTGTATTTATCACATTGTCCGATTTACTAAACTTGTCAAAACCTAAAAAAGGTAAAAAAGAACAACTTGAATATAAATTTGATTGTTACACTACTTTCATCACGGTTATCATGCGTATCACAAGTATTAACAATAGTATCAATTCACCATATCAAAAACAATGTATCTATATTTATTCATAAAATCTAGAAATCCATCATGTCTAAAATGTAAGATACTTTTCTAAATATCAAGTATGCTAATATATAAAAATTCAATGTTTCTAAGTACAACTACAATTACTTAATAGAATGTAAGATACTTGTCCAATACCAAGTGCACCATCTCATAATAAGTACCATGAATCAAACTCACTTTCATATGCATGCATGGGCCATTTGTGAAGGTGATATTATCATCATACCTTAGGGCTTATCTTTCCATCCAATATTGCATTTGAAACAATACACCATGCATACCTTATAAGATTCATATGCTTGTGCACTTTCTTATTAGACATTCGTAGCTGGAGCACTTTGTCAACTTTTCATCAGGTGCCTCATTTCCAACACTAGATCTTCTCTTCCTGCATCAGCCATATTTTCCTTCACCTCAGATGATCCTCAAGAAGGATTCATTTATCACATCTTATCAGGAGGTTAGAAGTATCCAAATACTTAAATATACATGCAGGAAGTATAATCAATGATCAAATTAATAAATATAAACAAAAATAAAGACATAAAGAAGTAATATAAATTGAAAAGTACTTATCTTCAATTGTAGGTGATCATATCCCTCTTGAAATATCCTTCAAGAGTCATGACTATACATTGACCATATAACATTGTTGCCTTCAATATATTCATCAAATTCATCAATAACCAAGGGTTAATTAAGACTGTCCCATCTAGGGCTACATAAAATCTATCACAAATGCTTGAACATTTTCACATTGATCATGCTATGGTTTTTAGATTGTATATCTCAAACTTTTATCATAATCCAAGGTTTCTTCGAAGCCCTAACCTCATAATATCCATCAAACCCTAATAACAAGATTACTTAGGATTTGCTTCAAACCCTAGTATTCTTTTAGGTCTCCTCCATATTCTATTTCTTCCATCAAAAGTGTCTTCAGAGGGGTGATCTTCAATTACTTTTCTTCAACCCAACTCTGATACCATGTTAAATTTTCTTAGGGGTACATTATCCTTTACTTTATATAATTGCATTTCTTCATTTGCATATTAAATTCACCAAACAACTTCATATCATTATTCAACAACATATGCAATTATATAGAAATAACAGCATCATCATCAATGCAGCGAAATTTAAAGGAATAATAGAAGAAAAGCATTCGCACATAGAGACACTAGGATTGCTCAGATATTAGGGAAAAACTTGCTAAGGGGAAAACCCTTTCAAATTATGCTTCTTATTAGATTGCCATTGAATGATTCAATAAAAGAGAGTATAATGATCCCTATATTCAACCATAATCTTATCCATCAAAATTAGCCAAACAACATCCATGAGATGAACCCAATAATTCTAATAATCAAAACCCCAATTGAGAAGCCTGTGGTCAAGTTTCATTGTCTATGGTCAACTGTCAAACTCTATGATCAACTTAAAAAATCTACAGTCAACTAATAAAACGAAACCATAGGTCCCAACCACATAGATGATGTGAAGTGTGTGTGTTGAAAGGCTTCAGTTGCATGGATGAGTCAGCGTGCATGTGGTTGTAGCCAAAAATTTCCTATCACAAGCCTGCAGTTAGAAACCAAATTTCTGGCTCACACGTGGAGCTTCAGACACCACAATCTCGACCCTGTATAAACCAATCTCCATGATCAACCTCAAACCCATGCGAGCCAAAACCAAAGAAGAGAATAGAATAATATTTTATGATGATGTCCAAATGAGGTTGAGGTCACTTGTATTTCTAGACTTCCAAGGGTGTCCAATTTACTTTAGGGTTGACATAATCAAATGTGCACATGTGGGCTTTAATTCAAAAATACACTTTCCCTTGTTACAATTGAGTGCTTTAATAGTCAAATTGGGTCCTCCCAAAAAGAGGAAACTTGTCCCATGGTTGAAATTTGTCGCTGAGCTTCCCAATTAACATGAAGCAAGAAAGGTTGGCCATAGTGTCAGCAACAACCATGGGAGAATCACACTCTTAAGCACAAACTGATTTCTTGGTTGCATATGGACATGTAATAGTGTTAGTTAAGAGGAGATGATAAGTGCCTAAATTGGCATCATTTTAGCACCCATCCAATACCCCTTTTCACACCCTTTTCCATTTCCATGCCATTTTATCACCCTTTTTACCAACATGAATGCATTTCTGACTAAGTTCTAGTTATCTTTTGATTATTCCATATTAATTTTTATTCTTCTGTATTAAGACAAGAATTTACCTTTTTATTCTAACTTGTGGAAAATAATGTGAAGATACTTTAAGTAGGTTGCACAAGCGCGGTCAATGCAATACTTTGAGTGTTGGTTTAACTCCTATGTGTTGCAACAACACCCTCATATCATTACAATGCAAGTGTTGCAACACCCCTGTGCTGCTGCAACTCCTGGAAGTTGTCATGACATCACCAAGACCCATTTCTAAAACACCCATATGCTACTACAACTCCCTCAAGTACATTATTGCAACATTGTTATGACCCTATTGCTGCAACAAGCCCTAAAAACAATGTTGCAACATTATGCCAAAACATACTTGTCCTGTGTTGCAATTCACCTAAAGTTTGATGCTACAATTGTCTTGAGGTCTTGATGGTGCAACTCACCTGAGATTAGTGTTATAACTTGCCTAAGAATTGATTTTGCAAGCTTCGTGGAAACCATTTCTACAACACGCTAATAATTAGCCATTGGAAATAGATATTGTAACTCTTGAGTAGTTGGCATAGCTTGGAGTTGGTTGACCTCCATTTGTTAATAGTTTATTTCCCCACAACTTGTGTACCCAATGAAGGAAATTGACATAAGTTAAGGATTGTCCAACAAAGAAGTTGACCACATCATGTAAATGACTCATCTACCACTTACCACATGGTTAAGAAAGTCAACATTATTTATTCTTTTGCATCTTTTTGAAAAATTGTTGTAACAGAGGGAAATATCTAAAGAATTTGAAGATTCTCATGCGTGTCCCTTGATTTCCTTTAATTAAGATAGAAAACAATTTGTATAAAAACCCCACTCTAATCTAGCCATGGGGTAAATGGGGATAGAGAAAGATAGAGAGAAGCTCTACTTATAAGATGCACTTTGATTTCATAATATCATCTCATGTTTCATTTCAATCTAATATATTCGAATGGGGAGGTCATTAATTATAATTTTTCTACTTTTATAGCTAGTGCATCACCTAAGGAGGTAGGGGCCCCCCCTCAGCCAGTTACTACCTGTAACTATATAATTTGGTTTCTAATATTTTTCTACATTTCAATTAGTTTAGTATTTTATTTTCTTAAATTACTACAACTCACTAATCATATAAGTACAAGTACTCTATTTTTAGGATTAAGATTGTTTATTATGTTTCCAATTACTCTGTGTACCTACTCTATTTTATAGGATTTACAATTATTGATTATATTTGTAATCAAACTCTTTAAAACATAATTGTGGTTTGAATCTCTTACCACATATCTTGTAGTTTAATCTTTGTATATTGTATCTTGCTAGCATTGCATCTCATGTGCATTTTTGTTATAGAATTCAGGATCATCCAATCCTTGAGCAAGTCACCTCCTTGATGCCTATGTGATTTATTTCCTACTTGTGTGGTGTGTTCTACCTATGTTTGGGGTTATATAAACAAGCTTCTAAATTCTACTAGGTATAGGAGTGACATTATATTTCATGCAACTTAAATTAGTTATTATACCTATGTTGTGAGTTATAGCAATAAGATTCCTAAACCCACTAGGTAGAAGTTTGTCATTTCAATTCTGCAAGTATGGTTTAGTTTTCTTGGTGACATATGAATGGATTTTAATATCTTTCTTTGTGACATTCATTTATAATACTACAACCTCATCATCAAATTAATAGTATTATACTAACATATATATTGCATGATACTTTATAAATTCATATGAACACCAAATTGATAATTAAATGAACAATTTATCAACTATCTAATAAGTAATTAAAGAGCCCATCAATAGGTCCTGCTACAAACAACTTTTCTGAATTGTTTTCTTTAAAATTTATAATTTAACTCACAAAGGAGCATCGGATCTCCTCTTTACATATCTACGGGGACTCGCAGATTATCATCAATTAGATGAAAGTCACAACTAGAATAAACCACATGTTATTGCATCTATCTCAACAATTTTTTTCTTCATATTACTACTATCACACATATTTATTTCGAACATATTTACAGGACCATAATCAAGAAAGAGATCTTCTCTCCAAAGTTGGTTTAGAAGCGGGAAACAACACATGGAAAAGTCACTAAATTTGAAGGTCAACCATCAAAATATATTCATCACCTTTGAGCCTAAATAAAAATTTTTCTTCATATAAATTTATGAAGTAGCCTTTTTGTAAATAATGAGCTTATATATGTAGCATTTGGAGTATGTATGGAAATATCTAACAACAATATGTGAAGTTTAGTGAGAAAAAACCTACATAGTCTTAAATGATTTTTTATATGATAAATAGTTCAAGTGATAGATACTCAAATATATGAGTAGATATATATTTTCTACAAGAGCAATAAGAATATGCAATTTATGACCATTATGCTAATATGATTTTGTATATATATATATATATTTGAAGGAAGAAAAAGGGCCATAAATAAAATATTTCAATACCCATGTTGAGTAAAATATTTCAATGTCAACTATGTATATATTATTGCATCGAGGGGAGCATTAGATCTAAAAATAAATTAAAAAATGTTTGCTCCATTATGGCGAAGGTGTTGTAGTAATCTGTTAAATAGGATTTTCTGTGAAGTGGTAAATCAGTGGAATAATAATAATGCCAATGGGGTGTAGAATAGATAGTGATGGAGTGTACTATTAAGTCACTCTATGATGTGAAGGTCACCGATTTGAAAATTTGTGGGAAAAATACAGTCATGTTAAAGGTTGGTGTGGCCTAGGCCAGGTACAGCCTCTAGGTGATTTTAACATCTAAGATGCCCTTGGGTCATGGTTTCTCAAGCCAAAGGTTAATCTTACAATCATCTTAAGACTCAGAAAACTTGACAAAATAATAATAATAATAATAATAATAATGTCACATTAATTTAAAAAATTGTAATAATAAAAATAATAAGTCCATTGAATTCAATTTGTCATATTCCAATTTTGTTTTTAAAGTTAAAGTTAATTCATAATATACATATTATATTAAAAGAAGTTTAAATAATGTTGATTCATATTGGAAATCATAATATTTCGAAACTTTATATTTAAATTTAATTAATAACCATATAAATACTTAATACTTACAATGCTTGTTTTCTAAAATACACACACACACACACACATATTCCAGATAAAAAAGTTTGCAGCTTTTATTATACAATAAAAGAGGTTACATATATAGATGCTTGAGCATTCTTGTGGCATATAGCCTTGCCATGAGTTTCTCATATGTGTATCCAAAATACTTGTTGAAGTTGTTTAGAAACAACTTCCATGAGTCAAAGAAAATTTACAAAATGTCATATCCTTACAAAAAAATAGAGTTATTAGCAACAAAATTGTCAAAAGTATATTAGACCCAAAAGGACTTGTTCTCTGCATATAGAGTAGAAACTTGTATATGTATATATGTAGTTCCTTATCATCATTTCAATTTGAAAATCAATAGATATTTCCTACCAAAAGAGTCTAAGCATAATCTTTTTTAGAATGTAAGTGAACTCCGACAAAAATTTGTAGAAAGGGAGTATTTCCTGCACGTTGTCCCTCATGATTCAATCGAACCCAAAGGTAAAAAAATAATTTTTTTATGAGGCCTTATTTAAAAAGAATGAACAAGGTTGTTCCTTTCTCCATATATAGTCTAGTTTTTGAGAGTCGGTATGCTTCTTCATTCATGTGCCTATAGATGTGATCGAAGTAAATATGTGAGAAATTTGTGAGATGGAGATTTATTGTTTCCATAAGAGGGAGCAACATAAGATTCTTAAGCACTAATTTCTTTTGTATCCATTTTATGACCACTTTAGAATCATCATAAATATGAAGAGATCTGACATTTTTTAGAATTTTTTGAAGGATAGTGATGTAGAGAGAAAAAAAATTGCATTATTGTCTATGGTAGGATCGATGTTTGTAGAGAAAGAGAGAGAATGAGAATTAGATGGTTGGGATGCCCCCAACTCCTCCTAGGGTGGGAGAGCCTTGTGCTACACCATAAAATAAATCCCATGGAGAGTTTTTTTGAGTGAAAATAAGATTTGAAGGAGAGATATGGTTGATGAAGAAGAGGGGTACACAACAAGAATAGTCATATTATGGGAGGAAAATTTATATGCATTTCATGTGAAAATTTCTAGAGAGAAATCCAATTGTAGTAACTGATATGATTTCTTCTACTTATTAATTCAGAAATAAGTTATTCACATTATTTCTATGACAAATATCGAAATAAATTCTACTACATCCTTCACAATTAAAATATTGCGAAAAGTAAATGCAAGTAAAAATACTAGCACAAGTATAATCATAATGACACAGTTATTTTTGGACAATTGTCCTTGAAAAACCCCAATGCGGGAAAACCGGTGCATCAGATGAGGATTTCTTTATTAATCTTCAGCAAAACTCTCATGTACAAGATAAAATTAGCAAAAATCTCATGTACAAGAGACAATCACCAAAAATCTATGTGAGAAATTTACTTACAGTTCTTTCACACTTCCTAGCAAGATTTTGATCCAGGAGAGGACATGTTGCCCCTTTTGCGTCTCATTATGTCAGCTTCTGTGTGAGGACTGCATAATCCCAACATTAGCTTTTGTGCTATCCCTCTATGTCATAGCCTCTGTGTTGTCCTTTCTTTGCTCTGCATCTTCTGCTCTTGCACTCTCGACTGATGCAGCTACCTTCTCTCTCCTCCTCACCTGTAACTCTCCCACTAAATCGATTTTCTCTTGCCAAACTTCGACCAGTGAGAAAAATTTATTTTGCGCAGGTAATTAAGTATCTACCTAGTGTGTCTTCCAAATTCCCATCGAAATCCTTCTTATAATCCTCCAGTTGAGAACCAACGGCCCAGATTATATTCTAATCAATGGCTCAAATCATTTATACTCGATATTCATCTTCTTCTAGAAGTTTCACCCACATTTAGATTAATACCCTTTAATTATTTTAATTTCCCAAGTTTAGACTTAGGGTCCCATAAAAAATAATTAATTATTTTAAAAAAATTGTCTTTGTGTGGAATTTCCCGAAACGATTTATGGGTATTGTGGAACACATGTGTCTAAGCCTCTCTGAAAATTTTGAGACTTAGAGAACATTCGATGCTACCAGAAATCAACACTCCCTCTTAGCAAGGAATGTGCTCTAATAGTGCACTTTGTTGAAGCATCGCCCTGTTCCGTAACATCTCCCTTTGCGCTGCTGATTTATGACATCACTGCCCACCAACTACTACATAAATGTTGCATTTGTACTATTATTGACCCTACCACTACCAACGTTGCATCTGTGCTACAACTTTTTGCCACTGCAACTAAAAAACCATATGTTTCTGCTACTAAAATAGATTCTCTACCATACTCATCTACTCCCTAAACTAGATGAACTTTGTTCTTCCTAGAGATTTTGTGAGTACTTACGCTACTTGATTTCATGTGGAGACCTACTACAATTGTACTACCCCACGCTGAAAACGGTCTCTGATAAAGTGACATCTGATATCAATGTGTTTTGACCGATCATTAAATATTGGATTCTCGGAGAGTTTAATACAACTCTAATTATCACAGAAAATACTGGTTTCCTCCATCCTTTTCCTGAATAAACTCACAAGCAGTTTTCTAAGCCATATAGCTTTGTACGTAGCTGTGATAGCCGCCATATATTCTGCTTCTACTGAGCTTATAGTTATCGGCTTCTAATTCCTGTTGCACCAAGAGATCATTCTTGATCCAACACTAAAGTAATACCCAGAGGTACTTTTCCGGTCTACTAAACTACCTACCCAATCTGCATCTGTGAATCCATTCAATCTGACATCATATTCTCGGGTGTATTTCAAGCCATATCCGATTGTTCCATGCACATATCTAAGAATGTCCCTAGCTATTGCCCAATGCACCCTTTTCGGTTCCACCATGAACTAACGAAGGGTGTTGACAAGAAAGAAAATGTATGGCCTAGTGTTGACCAGATACATGAGCGACCCAATGACTTATTTGTACAAGGTGGGGTCCACCTCCTTGTCTCCTGATGCATCTATTTTATTCCAGTTGGTGATCATGGGTGTAACCATGGATTGACAATCCTACATTCTGAACCTCTTCAGAATGTCTATAGTGGGTCTTCCTTGTCCAAGGAAGATCTCCTCATCCTTTTGCCACACTTCCAACCCTAGATAATAATGCATCAACCCCATATCCTTCATGTTGAATTTTGCTTCAAGATTACTCTTGCAGACCTTTATGATCTTAGATGACCCCGTTATAAACAAGTAATCCACATATAATACCAGAATAATTGGCTCATTCTCCACCATTAGAGAGTAGAGATTGGGATCACCATCACTCTTGACGAATCCCAAGTGTTGCAAGTAATTATCAATCTAACCATACCATGCTCTAGGTGCCTTCTTGAGCCCATACAAGGCTTTCTTTAATATACATACATAAGTGCTCTTCTCATGAGTTTCGAAGCCTTTGGGTTGTTCTATATACACCTCTTCTTCTATCACCATGTTTAAGAATGTTGTCTTGACACCCATCTGGTGAATCTCCCATCCCAATTGAGTTGCTAGGGACATAACGAATTTGATAGAGGTATATTTGGCTACTAGGGTGAATGTTTGTTCATAGTCTATTCCTTCTTTTTGTGCATACCCCTTTGCTACAAACCTAGCCTTGTACTTCTCTATACTTCCATATATAGCATACTTGATCTATCCTCTGGCCTAGGTACCACTTCCCAGACATCATTCGTCATCATAGAACTATACTCTTATACCATGGCATTCACCCATACTTGGTGTTGTATGACTTCCTAAAAGCTAGAGGGTTCCTCAACCTTTTCTACCAAGACTTGGTATGTTGGGTCCCTATAATACTAGTGATTACCCCATTACTATTGTAGTTATACCCCTTATTTATATTGTTGTGCCCCTATTACCCACATATTGTTATTTGTGTGCCCCATAGAATCCCTCTATTATTATTTTTGTGGCTTTATATTATTATTGTTAGGTCGGCTGGATTATATTGTGACTCCTTAGACTCCTATATATAGAAAGGAGGT
>APFE031310664.1:63787-92434 GCA_000404065.3 Pinus taeda
TGTTATTACTGTGCCCCATAGAATCCCTCTATTGTGATTTTTGTGGCTTTATATTATTATTGTTAGGTCGGCTGGGTTATATTGTGACTCCTTAGACTCCTATATATAGAAAGGAGGTTTTGTCATTTGTATCATCCAAGAATTGTTCATTTATGTAATGTAAAGGAGGTTGCCCCCTCGAAGAGGCTGAATTCTAAGGCGTTGATCTATATTTTCTATCTTTTCTTGAGCTGGTTTCATAACATGGTACCTCTCAGGTTGTCTACGCTACCTCTTCTCAATTCTAGGAGCTATGACAAACTCCTCTGCGTCCCTCAATGTTTGTCATACTTCTCTACTAGTTTTTGCACTGGTGGTGGGAGGCTCAATCAAATCCCCCTCCTTTTCTTTCCATTCCACCTGCTGAGAACTACTTGGATTTCCTTATTCTAAGGAAATACCAGTATTGTTCATTGTGCTAGTTCCATGTGTTTCTCCTCCTTTTTGTCCTCCTTGCTACCCCTATTGCTGCTAGACTAAAGGAATATATATTGATTGATCTTCTGCTACCATATCTTGGGATTTCCTGAAAGCTCTATCCTCCATGAACTTTGCATCCCATCTTACTACAATATTCCTGCTGCTAGGAATGTAGATTCGGTATGCCTTTGAGGTCTAGATATATCCTACGAGGTACCCCTTTTCTGTAGTTTGATCCAGTTTACTATGCTTCTTGTCTAGAATGTGAAAATATGCCACACTTCCGAATATTCTGAGATGACTGACTTTTGGCTTCTTCCCTGTGAAGACACCTTCAGGTGTTTTCTTCCCCAAATCTCTATGAGGAGTTCTATTCTAGATATACATCGATGTGTTGCAAGTTTCTGCCCATAAGAAGCTAGGCAAATGTTGATCATACAACATAGCATTTCTGCCCCAACGATAGTTCTATTCTCATGTTCTACTACTCCATTCTGCTCTAGATTATATGGAGTTGTCCATTCTCTTTTGATGCCCTCTTTTGCATAGAAATTTGTGAATTCTTTTTCTGTATATTCTCCACCATTATCTGAACACAATACCTTTATCTTTTTCCCTGCCATGTTCTCAACGAGAGCCTTAAACTCTCTAAACTAATCAAAGACCTCATCCTTGGTCTTTAAGAAATAGATCCAGGTTTTTTTAGAGTGATCATCAATAAAGGTGACGAAGTATTCACCACCACTAAGAGATCTTGTGGACATTGGACCACAAATATCTGAGTGTATCAATCCCAATACACCCTCTGCATTGTTTTTACTCCTGGAAAAAGTTTCTTTAGCGTGCTTCCCTAGTACGCATCCTCTGCATATATCATCATGCTCGGTACTAAGAACTAGAACTCCTGTAATAGTCTCTGAGCATCCTCAATTCTCCATGGTGTAAGTTTTCCATTCGCTTGTGCCATAGCTCATTCAGTTCATTTTCACCGTTAAGATTGTTGCCTATTAGTTCCATTGGAGATTCGAGTTGCAACCTATACAATATGTTGCTTCGAGCTCCAATTTGTCTATTCTTCTTCCAGCTTGGATGTTTGACATATAATTTCTTTCAAATGAGGTATACATCGTATCCTTTGTCCTATAACTTGGACACAAAAATCAAATTCATTCCTAACCCAGGCACATGCAAAACATTAGTGGATTTGATGTTGGTTACTGCTTCTGAAATGTTATTATTGGCTTAGGGGGTTTGACCCAGGTTCATATTTAGTTACACCAACCAAGAAACCCTACACTACTGGCATTTTTAGCAATAACCAGCATAGCGCAGGCAACAGTCTCACCCGAATTAGTATTGGGGGATGCAAGAACCAAGCTTTTGCATCCAGAGACTAGTGTGATGTCTTCTAGTGCCTTAGAGATGCCTTCACACATATCTATAGACTTCTAGGGCTCGTTATAGTAACTAAGTTAAAGAGGCCTTCAAACCTTTGCCTAGGTCCATGATCAGTCCTTGCGGACCTTAAACAATAAATTTACCTACTTTTTCACATCAACAAGCAACCCTAGATCGGATTTCATGTAGATCTACTTAATTCATTAGAAAACATAAGATAAATGGCCTTAAACTTTGCAGAAGTGACTAAGAATTCATTTCATATATTATCAAGATATATTCAAGACATTTGCATAGAATTAACTCACTATCTCATAAAACATGTCATTTATCGGTAGCATATAACATAAATAGATAAAAATGTAAATACTCAGTAATTCTTCGAAAGACTGCCTTTATTGATCTTCAATTCACTAATTACAGACTCTTATTACCCTATGCACATAGTTGTAGGGGTCTATACACTTTGCTGCAGACTCTACCCAGGCCTCCTCCGCACTCAGTTGCAGGAGCCTTCCGTTATCCACCTAAGCGCGAGAAGCAAAGCCTTCCTACCTTAGCTCTTTCTGAAGACAACAAAATCTTTAGTGTACCTAATTTTCTATCAAAACTTACCTCTAAGAATCGCTAAGACTTAATTATTTATAGCTTTCCTAATAGAATACCATGGCCCTCAGCTCATGGGTGAGTCTTCAAAACCGACCAAAAATAAGGGACTAAGGCCCCTTTGACTCCATTCTATCTGCGCACTCCACGTCCACAATTTTTAGAGACTTTACATCTTTTAGAAAATTATTTACAAAAATAACTAAGTTTAATTCAATTCTACCCTTGGGGACCCCATCGCAATAGGCCCCCAACACAAATATCACATTGACTCACCCTCGATTCACTGAGCTGATTGATCCACTTTCTGGCGAAGTTCATTGAATGCCTTGGTCAACACCTGAAGCTCCGTGGTACTCTATTATGCTAGTTTTTGTACCTCCTAGACCAATTTTTATGTGGTTGGCCCCTCTATTAAAAGTTGTGTATTCGTCTGTGTCTGTTGCATGGCCTTCAACTTCTCATGAATGTTCTCTGAAAACTTGCAGGCTTCGTTTGTCTAAGGCTCAAGTCAGGCTCTGAGAAAGGACTTCTTTTTCTACAACTCCTGGATCTACATCAATTTTTCCTTGCCTTCCTACAAGTGCACGAACCACTGTACTGGTGCCAAAGTCCACGTTGTCATACTGATCTCATCATACTGTTGTTGTGCTTCCTTGATTTATGTGCTCATTGATTGCAGCGTGGGATCCTCCTGCAGTGTATCCCATAGGCCTATTGCCTGAATGAAGAGTTGGACACAACCTTGAACTGCAACATCTAATTGAGCCATGGATTCTTTTATAGTCGCTCCTCTTTGTTCCTAAACCTCCGGCTGTGTGGTCAACTGCAACTTCAATTGTAGCTCAGTTATTTGCATTCGAAGATCGAAAGTCACCTTATCGACCTTTTCCTTTAACGCATGCACTACAGTAGCCAATTTCCTCACTTTAGTTGAAGCCTCTGCATCGTTAGGTATATTCAACTCAGGTATGGACTTGCAATCCTGTTCAATTTCTATGACCAGGTTCTGACATTGTGTCTATAACTCCTAGTCCTTCAGTGCCTAAGTTTTTTCTGTGAATAGCTACTCGTTGTTGACTTTAAACACACTAACGACATTGAGGACGTGTTGTTCTCTTATAATCAACTCATCTAAGACCCCCTGATGTAGTCGATGAAGAGACTCGAGTGGCAGTGCTATAAGATTAATTCTCATATCTTTCATTGTGTGGAGCACCACGCGATCTGTGCTGATTCCATGTGGATTGACCCCTCTAGCAAAGGAAAGACTCTGAGATCTAGATTTCTTTCAATATTTGTGACTACACTACTTCCCTGTGTAAAACTCCCTTGCACATTGCTCGCCTTCCTGACATCCACCTGAATCTTGTTCACCTGGATCTGCATATCGCACAGATCCTTTTGGACGCTTCCTAGCATCTGCATGTATTGCTGCTCAAATTGTTGCAGTACCTCTATCATTGTGTCCTAGATCTTATCGTTCATCTCATCAAGGTCACCTTCTCTCAGCACCATGGGATCCAGATGTGTCTTCTTGTCAGATTTATGCCTCTTTCGTTAGTCACCCATCTGTTCCTATCCACATTTCTTCAGAATGAATGGAGTGTTCTGCTCTTCACCGCCTCCTCCTCCCTACTCTGAAAATTCTTGTTCGTCAACGCAGTGCGTAGTAGACTTCTCACTCTCCTTAGCATCATTCCGTTCCTTCTCTACCTGCGCTTTAGCAGCATGCTCTTCCTCTATTTGTTCCTTCTCTACAACTGCCTTAGCAGCCTCCTTCTTCTTTTGCTCAGTCAATGTGCATGTAGCTTTCATAGCGACTTCCTTCCACTTCTGCGCAGTAGAGCTCTCTATGCCTTTGTTGGTTCCCACCTCCAGCGTTGTAGGATTGCACCACTTTGATGGCCAACACCCTACAAATTCCTGCACATCCTTCTCGGACACTAAACAAGGCAGTACATTCCACATCCCTTCAGGGTCCTTGCGCACGAGGATCGAGACATTGTGAAAGTTAGCCTTGAACTCTGCATAGACTGTTAATTGCCCAAACAAGGTTGGGGAAAACCTTGGCCACTGATTGATTACCATCCGAAAGTCCATCTCCTTATGACCCAGAAAATCTTTGTTTTCATAATGTGTGCCACATCCTTTGTGGCCCAGGGCAAGGTGAACCTCGCAGACTCAAGAAAGTCTTCCTTGTGCAGAGAAAATTAGCTATCCTCCGATAACCTCCATGCAACTAATACAATCGACAGGAGAAGCCAAGCATAATGGAATGGCTTGTTTTCTTCTTGGGCTTCTCGACAGTTCGTGAGGAACTCCTGGCAGAGATACCTCGACCAATTATATTGCACACCCTTCACGCACTATGCAACAAGTGATACCACCAGTGTCAGAACTTCGTCCATGCGGCATTTTCTCATGGTCTTTCCATCGAGGATCTGGGCAGTGAACTGGACTTCCTAGTCTTGTATTTACAGAATTAAGTATCCTCGTGACTTCTTCACGAGACCATACTCCTTTCTCATTTTATCATCTAGCTCATTTTCCCTTGTTTTTCGTGCAAATTCCTTAGCAGGGTTCGCTCCTTTGTAAGGTAGCTTCGTTATCCTATGGATCAACATATTTGTTATTGGAATAGGTTGCCCTAGCCGCAGAATCCCATCATGCACCAACACGAGGAGCTACCGCACACATACCATATTGATAGGAGAGTGGTGATAGTGTAATACTAATAGCATATTCAGTAGCCCTGACTACTCAATGTTGTGAACACACTTCATAGTTTCTAACTGTGTAACTGATGTGTTGTCATAGTATATATTCATCATATACTTATGGGTTGTCATATGTAGAAATTTTTCCTGATCTATGATGTCCCAGCCCTCTAATTTCAACAGTGGGATATGCGCAAGCTTATGGCCTTCAAATGTGACCTGCTCCGGCAGTATAGGAGTGGATACCCTGAATTTTCTTGAATCAAGGTCCGTGGTCACTTTAGTTTTTCCCTTTCGTGGAGTGATGTATTTAGGTAGCATAGAGATAGGCTCAATTCCCTGGGCATCGACCTCTTCAATTCCTTGGTACTTCTCTTCCTCTAAATCCACTACTTTCTCTGCTTGTTTGTCCTTTTTCTTCTTGGGTTGTGGCTCTGTATGCTTCCTCGGTGAGATTCACACCGGTATCAGCTTCTTCTTTTTTTCTTTCACAGCTGATTGCTTTTCTTTCATAGTATTTTTATTTTCTTTTGTTACCATTTGTTTCAGCCTAGGTAACCTCAACGTCGTGGGCACAACAGGCGTAGTATCCATACTAGATTCTTTGGGACCTGGCGTGTCAAATACAATGGCTTTTGAATTGAGGGCTTCAAAGGGGTTAGTGGCAATCATCCTTTCAATAAATATCTCTCGGGTTGTTGGAGAACAGTTTGCAAATGAGGCGCATGTCACAAATTCTTCCCAAAAAGCTCTACTCATATGCATCAGACAGAAAAATGCTCTAGCAATTCTTAGAATGAAAAGTGTTCTATATTGGATCAATATGTGGAATTTATAGGAGGATTTGAATTCAAATCTGACTATTCCCCCCAAATTTTGATAATAAATTCTTCTTTGGTAGCAGATATTCAAAGATTTTTTCCTTAATTGTTGCCTCCCTACTCCTCTTAACCGCTTTCTAGCTGTAAAATCATGAATAGTAACTCCAACAATCATTTTCTTGTTGGGTTGCGTGGCACCCTCCTCCATGGCACAAAGTCCTGATCGCAGCTTCATCTGGTGCATCCTCGTCAATATTCATGCATCCTGCTCACTACCTTGTCCTTCAAACCAAGCAGTGTAGTTTATAGTCTCGCACTCCCTTGCAACTACCTGTAGCACTAAGATTGTCTTGCTACCATATAGTCATTGTGCAACATCTGTCATATATAGCTTCAACCTACTCCCATTCACTTTTCCTGGGAAGGGCTCCCCATTCAGCTTCATGAGCTGAACTGCATCACCATACATAACTTCCTTGACTATATATAATCCTAACCAATGCATTTGGAATTTAGCCAGAAATTTAGTGAACTTAATATCATATAACAACACAAGATCATTTAACTTAAATGTGCAAAGCTTGATATGGTGATCATGCCATGATTTTTCACGTTCCTTTTGTACTTGTTGATGGAATCTTGCCAAAAATCAGTCCTCCTCTAACTCCATGAGTTGCATGAGTCATTCTTCCAAGGCCTCATGTTCCACCATATTCTTCAAAGCTTCTATGCACAGACTAGGCACAATGTATTCCATAGGCATTACTACTTTGACCCCATAGACTAATATGAACGGTGTTTTCCCTATCAACTTCTTATAGGTATGTGCACATCCCAATCATTCCGCTACACGTTACATATCTTTGTCAGTGTGTTCTCCAAAACTTTGTTAAAAGCTTCGATAGTTCCATTTTCCTGTAGGTGGTATGGTGTACTCTTTTGATGGTAGACCTGGAATTCCTCTATCAGCGTGCTAATTTCTTCATTTAGAAAGTGTGTACCGCTATCACTTATCAAAACTTTTGGGCATCCAAACCTCATTAAGACATGTTCAAACAATAATTTTGTTGTTGTATCCTTTGTACAATCCTTTACTAGTTGTGCTTCCACCGATCTGGTTACATATTTTGTCACAGTGATAATGTAGTGTGCACCCATTTTCTTTCCAAGTGGCTGAATTGGTCCAATAAAATCAATTTCCCACTTATCAAATGCCTGTAAAATTACATGAGGATGTAATGATATCTCATCCCTTCATGATGATTTTCCAGTCCTTGGACATGCATCGCACGCCTTACAGTGTGCTTTTGAATCCTTGTGCAAAGTTGGCCACCATAAACCTGCAGGAAAAATCTACTGTGTGGTTGCTTCTCCTGCATAATGGCCTCCCATAACTCCTCCATGAGCCTTATCAAGGATATTATCATGCTCAAATTCCAGCACATATCTCCGTAATATTTCATCTGCACCCATTTTATACAAATGCCCCGCAATGACTACAAAATCGACTACGCATACTACTAATTCTTTCTTATGTTGATTTGTATATCCTTCAGGCACCATCCCTATAGTTAAGTAGTGAATAATATCGGCAAAATGGTTATCAGCTACTCATACCGCAAAGATTTGTGCATCAAGCAACCCTTCCTCCAAATTGTTAGGTTCTTTGCCTATTTCAATTCACGACAGATGGTCAGGTCCAGCATTCAACCTCCCCAACTTCACAATGACTTCAAAGTCATACTCTTGAAATAATAACAACCATATGTAAATATTCCCCCCAACATAGGCTTGTTGACCAGGTATTTTAAGGCAAAATGATCTGTATACATCTTGAAATGCCCTCCCAACAAATAATGCCTGAATTTTCGCAGCGTGTAGACCACGGCCAACCCTTCACACTCATTCATTGAATAATTTTTCTCAACCTTTGATAACTTCCTACTCACGAAGGCTATGGGATGGTCTAGTTCTCCCTCGCCTACTTGTGTGAGTACTGCACCTAGCATAATGCAAGAAGAATCCACATGTACATGAAACTCCTTTTTCCAATTAGGAAATACCAAGATTGGCATAGTTACCATATTTTATTTCAACACATCTAAGTTGCGTTGACATTCCTCATCCCAACATAATGTCACATCCTTCTTTAGAAGATTTTCCATGGGTGCGGTAATTTGAGCATGAGCTTTGATGAATTTTCTATAGTATCCCGTGTGTCCCAGTGTCGTGTGCAACTGCTTGACATTCCTAGGGGCCTCCAAGTTCACAATCACCGCAATCTTTAAAGGGTCAACCATCAAACCTTGTTTGGACACAAGATGACCCAACAAGATCCCAAAAGGAATGCAGAAGATACATTTTTTCAAATTCAGTGCTATTTGGTATCTTCGACATGTATCCAACATAAGGCGCAGACTTGCTACATGGTGCTTTACGAAGCCAAACACCGTCCGGTCATCAAAGAACACTTCCAGTGACTTATGAATGAATTCTTTGAATGCTACTATGACTATGCAGAAAATACTGGAGGTGCATTCGTCAATCCAAATGGCACAACAGTGTATTGAAAGCAATGCCACTTTGTCACAAAGGTGGCTTTGCTTCTATCCTCTGGGGCAATATTAATTTGATGACACCCAAAAAACTATTAAGTAAAGGAATAGGCCTCCTATCCTCCAACTTTTCCTAACACTTCATCTGTAAACAGCGTCAGAAATGGATCATGAACACATGCATCATTAAGCTTCTACAGGTCTACACAAATCCTTATTTCGCCCTTTTGTTTCTTCTCTTGGACCACCATCGGGCTCACCCAATAGGAATCTTCAACAGGTTCTATGATGTCGGCCTCCAGAATTTTTTCCATCTCTTAGGGAACCTTCTCCATATACTTAGGATTAAGGCGATAAGGCCTCTATTTAACATTGTTTATGTCCATCTTCAATGTGATCTTCATAACGGCCAAATCAACAAGTATGCCCTTTAAATCCAAAAACTTAGTGGGGAAGAGGTCCTAGTATTCGTGAAGCAATTCAATAGCTTTGTATACAGTAGCGTCGTCCCAATAGTCTCTAATCTTCGTGAACTTTGGTTCTTCTTCAGTGTCAATGTTTACTTGCTTCGTTTTTAGAGGTGCAAAGATATCTAGGTTTTCTATTCACAGGCCTTCAACTTCGTTATGTCCTTCTCTCTCTAGAATATTGATATTCCTTATGTCTTCTTCCTCCTCTTCAGCGGTCACATCATAACATTCGAATGTGTGGCATAGTTGGGTGCACCTATCTAGTTGAGTCCATTCCATAGGTTCCTTGGGTGTTTTGAATATCTCTTGAAGTGCTTCATCGATGCTTGCAAATCCATCCTAGCAACTGAAAGTCAATAAAAAATCTTCCTTAAATATAACCCATTACGTAGTGTCATGGCGGAGCTCTGTTTCAAGGTACCAATTCATGGGGATCGTATCTAAGGTATGAAAAAATATATGTACCCATTCTGGCTGTGGTTTTGTCCCCCACACCTTAGTCCATTTTTCCAAGTTATCACATAGATCATCCTTCCCATTATACTTCTCAGTCATTTTGGTATTAGCATGCCCAAACCGTAGCTTCATCATTCTTTTGTAATATTGCCATCCAGAAAAACTATCCCTATGCGTATCCCACCATCGTACAGGTGTAGCATGCAGCGCAAACTCCAAGGCTTGAAAGTGGTGGTCCTCAGGGACTTCACGCTCAAATTCATCTAAAAACATATCTAGATTAGTCAAACCATCATAATATGGTAACTTTCTTACCTCTAACAAAGCACATCTTAGTGAATTTGTCATCATATTGCATCGCAATGTAGAAACTTCATGTAAGAGATTATGCCAATGTTCTAATTCCTCATCTGAATCAGAAGTGTAGGAACTCTCCTAATCCCATGCAATCCTTCCATCTGTCGTTGGATTGATCCAATCTTGATCTCGCATTGTTATCTTGTAGATTTGGTCCAACTCATCATTACTTTCCATATAATCGCAGACTGGTTCAGTATAGCACACCCCTTCTGCAGGATCCAGTGGTACTATAACCCTAAGTGACTTTCTTTCAAACGACATTATCTTCTTTTTCAAATTAATGACCACATTCATGTCAATAGCTCAGTCAATTCCTAGGAGCGTAGGTAGGGATTGCTATCATCGACAATTTATATAACTTCAAAGTCTGCTACTACACTCGCACTATCAATATCAACGGTTACTTCATATAAGCATTCCATGGGGATGATTTTCTGCTGATTCACCATCCTGAGCTGAATAAGAGACCACTGTAGCACAGGTCTCCCCATCCTTTCCCATGTGTATTTCAGTAGGACATTCGCATCATACCCCAAATCCAAAATTACCTAGTCCATTTCATAATCACATATCTACGTTGTTAACTAAATCTCTTGTCCTATTAGTGCTTTATGCTTACCAATTTTCTAACCATGCACTGCTTTGAAGGATTCTTTTCCTTATTGGCGCACTTTCCTTTTAGGTCCTTCAATCCTTCCACAGCCTTCCTGTCGCGTAGTAAATTTATGCAAGTCTACAAAAAGGTAGTGAGTACGGAAGGATCAACCTCTTGTGTCGCACTAGTTTCTTGTGTCTTGTCCTAACTTCCTGAGGTGGAGGCCTCAACGAAGCTCTTCTTGGCTTCCATGAATGCTTCCTTAGCGCGATTAAGGTAAAAGTTGGCTTCCTTCTCCAAAGATTTTTGGACCTATCCAACATATTCAAGCTACTTTCCCTTATCTATGCCAGACGTCATACCACTTCTTAGTACAATATTAATGCTTCGATCCTCCTCACGGGGTTCATCCCTCATCATTTGTAAATTTTTCATAGGATACTGAGGATGTGTTTTCTTCTCTTACATCTTAGTTATTAACAATCGGACATTCTTCTATGGCATGGTTGAACTGTCTGCAGTATTGACACAAAATGTGTGTAGGATTCGGGAAATCTTGCGCAAAGTGCCTCGGTTGTCCACAATTGTAGCAGATAATCTGGCCGTGACCTCTACCAAGTCCTCCTCCTCACCCTCATCCTCAGCCCTGAAAACCCCAACACACTCCTTCAGTGCCTTGATCTGGAGGCTGAGTTTCTTCTTGCATATGGAAAGTAGTGGTTCTTTCCATCATCATCTCATAGCTTCGATAGTGGTACTCATCATGGCCCATAGATTTAAATAAATTACAAAACAGTTGTTGAGGTGTCTGAATGAACTTCTAAAGCAAGTGGTAGTTATCTGTCACATGTTTCCTAGTGGCTTGACAAATGGTGAACCATAGTGCAGTTCCCATGCTTGGCCTGGCTGGGGCTTCTAGCTTCAGGGGGGCTAGCCCTCCCCCTATAAGATAGTTCGCGTATACTAGACAATGATCCTTATCATGCACATGTTCCTTGCACTTAAGCACCAAACTTATGCATGCACTTTAGGCTTAGTCTCCTTTTCTTTCTTCAAAATCTGTAATTCTAGATGTAGGCTCACTAACTATGAGGGGATTTGTTGTACCCCTAGGTTCATATCCTAAATAGTTGATGCATGCATCCTCATTGCTATCTCCAAGGCTTCTTCCTATGTTGCTATCTTTTGTTGCGGCAGAGAAATTCTTAAATGGGGAAAAAGAGACGTGATAAACCATTCACGATGTTGGCTATCTAAGATTTGCATGTTAGTCTGTATGATCTAGCACTTCAACCTCTAATCAAATTCCCAAGGTGTCTCCTCAACCTTCATCATGATATCTTCAAATTCAATTACCAAATGTGCCTTGGATTTAGGCTTACTAAACTCTTTGTTCAAAGTTCTCTGAGTTTCTGCTAGCGATGCATGAGGATTGTCAGCAGAATACTTAATGTACTAGGTTAGCACGCGATCTTGCAAGGCGGTAACCAACTATGCCTTCTTTATATTATCATTGGTGATTTGCTGCATTCTCCTTACAGTTTTCACAACAAACCAAAACTGCTTTGGATCTTCACTTCTTATGACCTTTGGATATCGACATCTTCATTGTATTCACCATGTTGAATGGTGGTGATGGAGGTGGAGGTGTGGGTGAAGGTGTATGTGGTGGAGGTGGAAGTGGAGGTGGAGGTGGAGTGGATGGAGGATGTGTTCTAGGAATACCCTGATTTATTATATGAACAGTGCTTCATGGTGTAGTCTGCACTACCCCTTTGTCGTCACTTGAAGGAGGTCCAATCAATGGGCTATAGTTTGGTATTGATTCTTCACAATTTATAAAGAATCTTCCACTTCACGTAGCTCTGAAAATCAAGGTAATGGAATTACCCTCTTTTCACATAATAGCATTTTAATCCAAGTATTCAATGACCTTAAATACTTACCTCACAGTCCTTTGAAGAATCTGTGCTCTCCTTCGCTATAGCCGACTAAGGTTTCAATTGCAAATTCCATAAAAAATCCTCCCAGGATTCAATCAAGCCAATGATCAACACCCCGTGTGATCTTGTTTTCAGAGGCTTCTAGTCGTCACACCAATTCTGGGGTAAAAACTATAGGACTATCGATCTTCCACCTTCCTTGACTTTCTGTCAGCTTAGCTAACCACTTATATAGATCAATTGGGAAAGTGCAGAAGAAGACTTTGTGTACCTCTATATACATATATCTATTGAACCAATCCTCATTCGACACATGCAATTCTTGTTTTCTCGAGCCATGAACTTGTGAATCTTCCAATCTGACCACTTTTCAATCTCTTTCTTAGTTAGATTCCAATGATGTGACACCACACCTCTTTAAGCAGACCCTGGTCCTGGAAAAGGAACCATTTGTTGGCTTAGGGGGTCCTGACCTAGGTTCAAAGTTAGTTGTGCCAACCAACAAAACCCTACACTATTGACCCTTTCGGCCACAACACACATAGTGCAAGCTGCAGTCTCACCCGAAGCAGCATTGGGGGATGCAAGAACCAAATTTCTGCATCGAGAGACTAGTGCGATGTCTTCTAGCGCCTTAGAGTTTCCTCTGTGCAATTCGATAGACTTCTAGGGCTTGTTACTGTAACTAAGTTAAAGCGGTCTTCAAATCTTTGCCTAGGTCCATGATTAGTCCTTGCAGACCTTAAACAGTTGATTTACCTACTTTTGTGCATCAACAAGCAACTCTAGATCAGAGTTCACGTAGATCTAGTTAATTCATTAGAAAACATAAGAGAAATGGCTTGAAACTTCGCAGAAGTGGCTAAGCATTAATTTCATACATTATTAAGATAGACTCAAGACATTCGCATAACATCCACTCATTATTTCATAAAACATGTCATTTATTGGCATCATATAACATAAACAAATACAAACGGAAATACTCAGTAATTCTTTGAAAGATTGTCTTTATTTATCTTCAATTCATTGACTACATACTCTTCTTAACCTGCACACACAGCTGCAGGGGTCCACACAGTCAGTTGTGAACTCTACCCAAGCCTCCTACACACTCAGCTGCAGGAGCCTTCCCTTCTCTACCTAAGCGTAGGAAGAAGATCCTTCCTTCCTTAGCTCTTACCCAAGACAACAAAACTCTTTAATGTACCCAATTTTCTATAAAAACTTACCTCTAAGACTCACCCCACTGTCAATGTACCAAACATCTGTTGATGTTGAACTTGCCAAGCATGTGAATTCTTCTTCTAATCTAGGAGATAATCTAGTTACATCTTGATTTTCCATCCTTATTTGTGTTATTTTCCTATAGATTTCAAACGCTTTTTTGCCCCCAGCAACTAATGCAAAATATATGCGTCCTAGCTAAAGACCTACTTTGTAAGGAAAAATACACTACTCCCTTCTAGCTCTGGTAAACTTCAATCTGGAGATCGAATTTCTCTGTCGACTCACTCAGATAAATCAATTTCTCCTTAAAACTTCATCCTCTTTGGCCTTTGAACTATGTCGCCTCTGGGGTTTCAAATTGCTACCTCTGCAGTAATTTTGAAATCCTTTTCCTCTCTTCTTTTGAGCTCTTCTACTTACAATCTATGTTTTGATACCATGTGAAAATTTCTAGAGAGAAATCCAGCTATAGTGACTGATATTATTTATTCTACTTATTAATTCATAAATAGGTTATTCACAGTGTTTCCATGGCAAATATTGAAATAAATTCTACTGCAGCCTTCACAATTAAAATACTGCAGAAATTAAATGCAAGGAAAAATACTAGCACAAGTATAATCACAATGACACAGTTATTTTTGGACAAGTGTTCCCGGAAAAACCCAATGCGAGAAAAATGGTGCAGCAGATGAAGGTTTCTTTATTAATATTTAGCAAAAATCTCATGTACAAGATAGAACCAGCAGAATAGAAGAGGAATCCTTGTGAGAAATTTACTGGCAGTTTTCTCACACTTCCCAGTGAGATTTTGATCTAGGAGAGGACTTGTTTCCCCCTCTGCATGTCACTGCGTTAGCTTCTGCATGAGGATTGTGCAGTCCCAGCGTCAACCTCTGTGTTGTCCCTCTACATCACCTCCTCCTCTCCTGAAACTCTCCTTCTGAATCAATTTTCTCTTTCCAAACTTCGACTAGTGAGAAAAATCGATTTTACTCGAGTGATTGAGTATCTTCCTGGTGTGTCTTCTAAATGCCCATCGAACTCCTTCCTATAATCCTCCAATTAAGAACCATTGACCCAGATTATATTCTAATCAATGGCTCAGATCATTTGGGCTTGATATTCATCTTCTTCTAGAAGTTTCACCCACAGTTAGATCAATACCCTTTAATTATTTTAATTCCTAGGTTTAGACTTAGGGTCAAATTAAAAATAATTAATTATTTTAATAAAACTATCTCCGAGTGGAATTTCCCAAAACTATTTTTGATTATTGTGGAATACATGTGTCAAATCCTCCCTACAAATTTTGAGACTTAGAGCACATCCGATGCTACCAAATATCAACATTTGGGGGTCAGTTTTCAAACATACAAGTGTTTCGCTCAAGCCAAATGACGTAGATGATGCACAATGGAAGACATTTGAGATTTTTTGATAAAAGGTTGGTGAGCCAAAGTTTCAAGTGTAGTGAGATATTTTTAAAAACCCAATCCAAATCTTTGGGACATAAGAGTTTTAGTTTCGTCCAAACCTATTTTGTGAAGGGACAATTTATAAAGAGGTGAGAAATAGATTTTGCATCAAATTTTTAGAGTAAGTAGATACTAGGGCCCTGGAAAAATATTTTTTGTAGCATATTCTAGGTGATAAATTTCCCTTTTAGCATGAGCCACATTAACAATTATGATTTCGACGGACAACATAATTTTGAAAGGATGTTCCCCCACCATGGAAGATTTTTAACTTTAGGAATTAGAGATAAGTAACCATATTTTGGGGAATATATCCCATTAGGAATATTTTTCCATATGAATTGGTTTTCACTGTCATATATAGTTATATTAGAAAAATTAAAACCTTGACATAATTTTCCCAAGTATCTGCATCCTCTCCTTCGAGTTGGAGGTCTATAAACGACATCCAAGGGTGTTTGAGAGATACCTGTGCGAGAGTGAACTTATTTTTGTCATCCAAGTGTTATATGAGATAGTTAGGGAGAAGATACAAGTGCATATTATCAATCCATGGATACCTTCCAATTATAACATTGTGGTTGTTCCCCACCTTCCAACACAAGTGATCACTGACAATGTAAAAAACATTAAGGATGGATTTCCAAACTGTAGAGGCATTTTGTAGAGGTTTATGGGGAGTGTGGATCCAAGCCAAGGAAGATAAGGGTTAAATATATTTTTGAGTCACTATGTGTGCCTATATCATAGAACCTTGAATAAGGCTCCACGCCCATTTTGCAGTTAATGCCCCATCAATCAAAGGATTTCAGAAGAGCGATAGAGTTTCGGGTAGTGGGGAAAATGTTCACTTTTCCTCCTTCCTATGTTAGGGAAATTGAGAGAAGAGATGTTGAATCTTGTTTGATATCCCCCTGGGGATCCATGCCAAAGAATCCAATTACATAGGGATGGCTTTTATTATTGATTTTCATAAAACTAGTCTCCTAGCTCTAGAAAGCCATATATTGCTCTAGAGCCTAATTTTTTTTCAATTTTTCAAGTAGTCATGTCCAATCATATTTAAGATAATTAGAAGGTTTGAGAATGAAACCTAGATATTTGAATCCTTGTACAATATTTTTAACTGGGGCTTCTATAATGTTTTCAATGGAGGAGATTTCATTGTCTGGAATAGCCCAACTAAAGATGGAATAGTTTCGATTGTTTATTTTCATCCTAGTTGCATGACAGGAAAGTATTTATATGTATTATGTGAGTATTTTCTCCATTTGTAGAAGATTGAGTTATCACCAACAAAGAGGAGATGTGAGAGGAAGCAATTTGAAGACATAAGGATACCTTTGAAACAACCATTTCTAACAACCTTTGATATCAACCCGTTGAGTCCTTTAGCAACAAGGAGAAAGACGAGAGGGGAGAGGGGGAAGCCGCTAGTGGAGGCCTCACTTAGCATTGAAAAGGGGGAAGCTACCTCATTGATCATAATGGAAAATGAAGGAGTAGAGATACAATTCATAACCCATGTTAAAAAGGAGTGGGAGAGCCCTGGGTGGATTAAGAGAAGGCGTAAGTATAACCAATTGACTGTGTCAAAAGATTTAGATGGATCAACCTTAAGGAAAATATATTTTTATTTGAGGCTATGAATAGAGTGGAGAGCTTCATGTGTAAGACCAATGGCTTTGTGAATTTTCTTGTCAATTAAAAAACCAAACTGCTCCATGGAGATGTGAAAAGAAAGGATATTCTTAAGACACAAAGGTATAATTTTGGAAATGATATTATAGATAGTGTTACAAAGTGATATGGGTTGAAATTGTTCAAATAAATCAGGGTTATCAAATTTTGGAATGAGAACGAGGAAGGTGGAATTGAGAGGAGCCAACATTTAACTCGAGGATCTAGGGTATTCAATGATAGATAGTAGATCCCTTCCGATGAAGTCCAAACATTTTATGTACAATTCAATGGGGAGCCCATCAAGCCCTATACTTTTTTTTTTTTTAACTATGTGATCCAAATGGAAAGTGGCATCTACCCATGGTATTCATTCACCCATGGTATTTATCCACCCATGGTATTCGTCCACCCATGGAATCTACCCATGGTATTGTAAGTGGCATCCACCTATGGTATTGTAAGTGGCATCTACCCATAGTATTCATTCACCCATGGTATTTACCCACTCATGGAATTTACTCGTGGTATTGTAACTAAAAAAGTCACATTTTGTAAAAGGACAGATTTTCCATCACAGTGTAGCTTATACAATTATTCTCTATTTTAATTAAAAAAAAATCTTTGTGGTTTTATTTATTGTGTGCTCTCTCCTTTTTTTCTGACATTTTAAACTTCTATGAATCTTAGGGGCCTCCCCCCAAGATCCATATCACTGTGTTGGACATTTTCTAATTTGTTCATTGTGATATTTGCCTTAAGTGCTTTCTTATCCCCCCCATCAACAAATCTAGGAATGAGTCTAGCAGTAGAGAGAACCTCCTACCCTTTCTTCTTGTTTGAATATGCTTTTAAACTAAGAGAAGCATCCCCTCATGATGCTTGAGGAGGAGGAGGAAAAGGTTCGAGAAGGACCAATGATTCCCCATATCGTATTAATAGTTTTTCTATGGATTTCCACCTTGTGAAAATATTTAGTGTTTTCATCCCCAACTTTGAGCTAGAGAGAATGACTTTTAAGATGTCATTATTTTTCCCAATCAAGGAGGATCTCCCTTCTAGTTTTCTTGAGTGTTGAGATATTTTCATGGAGGTCACTAGGGATATCCACAAAAGCTAACTGATTCCATAAAAGTTGCAATTGGGCTTTAGAATCTGCTATAATTTTTTAAGTCTCCTCTCTTTTCTTTGTATCCCATTCACAAAGAACCACCTTGGATTTTTTTAGATTTATTTTATTTGAGAATTAAGTATGGAAGCTATTTGAATTATTCTCCTTATCCTTAATAATTGCTTGTGAACTTTAGTTAGCTTCTTATTGTTCTTTATTAGATTCTTTCATCAAACTATTGTCAAGATTATCAAGAGCATAAACAAGAAACACAATGGCCATAAGAAGTAGGCTCCAAGAGAGGGAAAAACCCCTCCATGGGGAAAACTGAAAAGAATATCATCTCTTCTTATAGAATAAGATAAAACGAAAAAACCAAGACCAAAAGACCAAAGTAAAACCCCCTTTAAGCACCAAGTCGACTCTTCAACTAATCTCCTTCAAGACAAGACAAGGTCTACTAAAATCAACAAAGGTCAACCTCTTAAAATTCTAATTTAAATAAATTTCAACCCTCACTCCATAACTGCAACTTTTTCCTACAATTCTCGGCCCTGCAGTAGTTGTAGAAACCCTAGAATATTCACATGTGTGAGAGAAAATGATCACAAGTTTCATATCTTTGGATTCTTCTTGAGATGTTTCTTTCTCATAGACCTTCACTTATTTTTATTCTTTCTTCTTGCTTGAGATTGAATTGTAAAAGTGTGTCACAAATGTAATCAAATTGATTTTATATATACCCATTTATGGTTGAATATGTCTCTTCCAGGTCGACTTAGTAGGGTTGAGTTGGTCCTGGAGCTCTTTTTGATTTTCTAGGCTTGAAAATAAATCCATTTACATGTTACAACTTTCCCAAATGGGTCTTATATAAATAATATTGAATCCCTTGACTCATGACAATTATTATTATGACTTGAAAAACCCTAGGATCATGAAACTCATGCTTGACTTAGTTGACCATTGAAATGGAGCATGAAACCCATGTTAGAAAATAATATTTTTCTTTCTTCTTTTTCTTGTAACATAAGATATACATAATGCCATGAGTACAATGAAAATTATGAAGACTGAAACTAGTTACATTTTCCAACATATTTGAAAGTGAAGGGAAGGGAATTCTGCAGTGTTAAGGGATAAAATGGACCAGTTGAATATAAGGAGTGGAATAAGTGTAGGGTCATCCAACCATGAGGAGTTTAGTTTGAAAATTCTCAGAGGATTGGAAAGGAATTGTTCCATATTAATTTGAATACGGGTGTGATCTGAGTTACCCCCCATAGATGACCACTACTTAATTTTGATGTTGGTGTCAAGCAGGCTCTCTGAAATAAGGAATCAGCCTAAGCATTTTGTAATTTTGTCTGAGCCTAGTTGGTTGTTTGACTAGGTTGGCAAGATTTTTGTAGGAAGAATATCACGGAGGTTCAAATCATGTAAGAGACAGACTAAGAAATATGATAAAGGATCAAGTTTTTATGAGGGCCCAAAAATTCTAAATTCACTGAAGTGAAATTTAGATCACCACCAAGAATGACTTTGTATGATCTAAAAACTTGTAAATGAGCAATATATGACAAAAAATCTTGTCTTTCCACATATGCTCCATATGCATTGATGAAATAAAAATATGTATCAAGTCTAGAAGATGATAGATCAAGGGCCAACAATGACTGCGAAGACCAAGATGATTTGAGATGCATGAATTTTGGATTCCATCTTGTCACAAGACCCCTTGACCTGACATAGCATCGATTTCTATAAATTCCTAAGAAGGGAGAATGGGTTTAAGGACATTGATAGCTTTGTCACCTTCCAACATAGTCTCCTATGTTGAGAAATCAAGAGGTTTTCATATTAAATTAGATTTCTCTCTCTTTAATAACTGCTTGTGAAATTTGTTGGCTTCTTATTAATTTAATTATGTTCTTCTTCATCAAATAATTATGAAATGTAAAAGCATGAATATCACAGTACACAAGAAACACAAGATACAAGCTCTAGTTAGGGAAAAGCCCCTTTAAGGGGAAAACCTAGAAAAAATCCCTTCTTATAGAATAAAACTTAAGTGAGATATCTAGGACCCGTGACTCTTCTAGATGCCAAGTCAAACACTCCTTTTTTCACAGCAAATCCATTAGCAAGAGACCAACAACAAATCTTAAACAAGAGATGTGATAAGGAAAAACTTCCACAAATCAAACTTCAAGAGAAACTCTTCTTCAATCTCAGACTTCGGCCTTCCTTCTTCTGTGAAATTTCAGAACCAATCAAGTGAATTGTGTGTGTCCAAATAAGCTCAAATCATCCTTTATTTATACGGTTTAGAGGTGTGTGAATATACATGTCTTCTGGGGAAGGACCAATTTAGTAGGTATGCCAACTTGGCATCTAGAGGGGTCTTTGACCCAAATTTCATATTCAAAAAATATTTTTCCTTTTTATTTATAATAGGTCGAAATAGGATGTTGACTCTTTGACTCAACAAATCCTAAAGGCATGAAGAACATGATTATATAATAAAATAATAATAATAAAATTATTTTTATTCTTTTTCTTTTACATAAAATATACAATGATATAAGTACAAAGATCATTATGAAGACTGAACCTAGTTGCATTTTCTAAAACTCCCTCTTAACAAGGGAGGTATTCATAATTCCAAAAACGGTAGAAGGATACTTCTCAAACTGAAATATTCTCATAAGAAGAGATATTGATATGCCATCTTTAAGCATCAACATCATAATCAACATTGTCCAATAGCAATCTAGTAAGGCCTTTTGACTAAAAAGCTCTAACTATCCACAAGATTAGAGCACAATTCTAGGAGGCATACATATGGATACCTCAACCTCTCAAGGCACATACCCCATCTAGATGTTCATTAGGTATGTACTTCCAAGACTATTCTTATGTTGGATTTCCAATCCTTAATGAATATGAGTCCTCTTCAACCACTCTTATCGTGGATACCCTGTTAGATCCTTAAATAGTGTAAATACTTGGGATTACTTCCTATCTTGGATTCCCAATCCTCAAGGAGTATCGGTGCCAAATGCTTATCAATCCTCCATTCTCCCTATGTTACAATAGATGTATGATGGTTAGTCTTGGCTTAGTACATGACACATATGGAGAATATGGTGTCCACCATCACTCCCTCTCAACCAAGGAAGAGCTCCTTACTCCTAAAACAAGGAGGGGATTTCTTACTCCCTCTCAATCAGGGAGACATCATCACAATCCTTAGTGAGTCTCATATTTCATCAATGCATAAACTACTTGTTCTTCCATGGAGATCTCAGTGGTAGTTGCAAGGGCTCCTATCTCATAATACATCATATTGGAGCTTCGACCTTCTTTCACATTTCATCTTCATGATAGGGTTTCTCAACTCCTAATATGATCACATCATATCAAATTTATACCTTTATAGATTTCACTAATTATCATGCAACTTTATCATCAATTGGTTCATCTATCTTCTACAAGGAGTTGAGCTTCCTCATAGTTCCTATCACATGCCTTCTTCCTTCATAAGAAAGTTTTGCCTCATAAGTCATATCAGCTTTCCAATATCAAATTTTCTCTCATTTTTTATCCAAGCCATTAATAGTGCTATCTGTATGTTCCATGATCAAGCCACATAGTTGTAGGTACATCAACAAATTGTCTCAACCATTCTATTTTCATCTTTTGCATATACTTCTGCAATATGACTTTCCAAGGAGTCAAATCATATTTCAAATAAATAATCAGCATTGGATTTGCTCAATCATAATGACCTCAAGGTGTCAAATTATACTACTTGCTTCCTCTGAAGTCAATCATTGTGTTCTATATTCACATTGAAGTAAGGTTCTTCTTCATCTTTCAATCATCAACATGTTCCTAAAATGAGCTCATCAGCTGGAGGATTTAATATCATCAAGGTCCCTATAGCTCCCTATTTCCATCATGCTCATCATTATCAAGAAGTCATCATCAGAAATGAGTCTTGCTTTACTTTGTTCTTCCTTCTCATCTTGCTTCTACAATTTTGACAACCTTCATTATGTGCTTGCAATTGACAGCAAGTACAGCCAAACAAAATATAAAGACGAGTGTGATGTCAATCTTGTCAATCTAGGGTTTCCATGGTTTCTCATAAGTGTACTTCTAGGGTTCTAGTTACAAACCTTAGATATTCTTTGACCTAACCCTTATTAGGGTTTTTACTTTTCAGTGAAAACACCAAGTCTTAGGGTTTTGACTTAAAGCCCTAGGTTTGATCTTAATCCAACTTTTGCTAAGGTTTAATACATACCCTAAAGAACTCTCAAAAATCTTTTATGTTAGGGTTTTGAGATATATTTAATATCAAAGAACACTCAACCTATAAACCCTAGATACCATTCCCCAAGAGGTAGGGATTCTTTAGAGGGAATAATTATATAGGGTTAGGTTTTTCTAGCTTAATCCTTTGCTTCTAGGTTTAATTCATTCTAAATTAGGCTTCCAAAAACCTAAATACCAAGAGTCTTCAAAACTTCCCTAGATTCTCAAGAATTTCAAAACATGCAAAGGAACAACTACAAAACCCTAGAAAATTTTGACCCATAACATGAAATGCACATACCTTTGTGACTTTTCTTTACCTCTTCTTTACAAAGATCTAGTTTTTCTTCCCGTGTCAAGTCCAATCATCCTTTAGAAAATGTATATCTTCAACATCGGTGTCTTATCTTCTCCAACTATATAACCTTTGTTGACCTGCTAGCTTGGTCTAGGTTCCATGTATCAGAGATGAGATTTATTGTTCGTTGGATTAGTACTACCATAGTTTTACAAGTCTCGGTAAAGGTGATAAATTTCAAACTTTCTTCAGGTCCAAACTTCAAGCTGCCTGCATTATGAAATCCATCGTTCTTATATGTAGAGAGACGAAAACTTATGACTGTTTGAGTGCACTTCGCATTTCAACATTGTCATATATTATAGTTGTACATCATATTATTGAGAGGGCATCCGGTTATTGAGAGAACTTTTTGCTATACAACCATGTTTACCATCATTGCCATACTTCATTAGATAGACCAGGGTCATTGTTTCCCTTCAATTTAAACCATTTTTATATAGAATTCTATCACATTGTCAGGGCCACTGCCAAGTTGTCACTGGAGTCATAGCATATGGATATACGATCCTCATGTCATGCAAAGTTATGAGTCACTAAAACAACATATGCTTGCAATGTGATCTTACCCGTAGTTTTGTGATGCCACATTGATTAATACCACACGATGTCACTGTACAGGTAGGATAATTGTGATGCTTTTTGTTGAGTAACAAGTGATGTCATTGATGTTCATACCAGAGTCAAAGTGTGTCAATGCGAGAGTCATGGTAATGTATGTGTGCTTACCGCTATAAGCCACTGTGTAAAGCGAGACAACCACCACTGAAAACTTTGTGCCACATATTTCTTCATATTATGTGAGTCCACCTGTGTGAAATGCCAAGTCATAATTTGTAATGTGATGAGCGATGTCATAGAATAAATTTATGAGCCAATCAAGGAGTGGGATCACTGTAGCTAGCCATGACGAGTCATAAAATGTGAACAGAGAAAGCGACCCATCGAAAATATAATACGAAACTTTGAAATAGAATCTCAGTCTCTACTGTGGAAATTTTGATCAAAAGAAAAGTTATTTTACTGTGTATAGAGCGAGCCCAAAACTTAGATATCGAACCACGCAGAGAGTGTGTGGACCACAGGTGAAACGGGCCACAAAGATAACATGTAAACCAAACAAATAATTCAAATCACATAAAACAACCAATGCGAGTCTGAAATCAAAGCGAGTTATTGAATTTTCAATGCGATGCCACTGTAGGGATCTTATTGTAGAGATGTCGTGTTAGGGAAATACAATGCACAGACATTGCGACGCCCACCTATAAACCTGTGAGATCCATTGTAGTTTAATTTGATTCCTCTGTGATGAATACAAATCTATGAGTCACTATCACAGGTGTTAATTACGTGCCACATAGAGGATGATGAGCCACATAGATCCACAAATATACTTATTTCAGAGAGAGTTTTTGTAGATGGGTGGTGAACCATAATAAAATTCACGAAAACATAGTGTGTCACTAATTTGATCATTTGATTAATGTACGATCCATTACACATAACATACCCAATTCAAACCACAGATATTTTCCATCCATACAAACCACAGAGGTATTACGAGTTACAGGAATATGCCCAGAATTTCGTCTAATCCATTGAAAAGAAGCTACAGTAACCACAAGTCATAGAAAAATCGATAGAGAGAGAGATCCTTCCATGCAAATGACAATATAGTGTGATAAAAAATCCATAGAGAGAGATCTTCAATGCAAATGACAAGCGAGTGTGATCTTCAGGACTCATACTTCAAACCTTAGCTTTGATATCACGTTGGAAATCAAGAAATTTGCATATTAAATTAGATTTTTTTTTCTTTCATAACTTCTTGTGAAATTTGTTGGCTTCTTATTCATTTAATTATTTTTTCGTTATCAAACAAATATCAAATGTAAAAGCATGAAGATAGCATTACACAAGAAACACAAAATATAGGCTCCAAGCTAGGGCAAAACCCCTACAAGGGAAAATGCAGAAAATAATCTTCGTATAGAATCAGATTAAAGTGAGATATCCAAGGCCCATGAACTTCTAGATGCCAAGTCAAACCCTCCATTCTGCACAAGAAATCTATTAGCAAGAAACCAACAACAAATCTTCAACAAGATTTGTGATAAGGAAGAACTTCCACAAATAATACTTGAGGAGAAAAATCTCATACTTTGACCTTCCTTCTTCTGCAGAATTTCATAACTAATCAAGCGAATTGTGCATCCAATTGAGCTCAAATCATTCTCTATTTATACTATCCAAAGGGGTGCAAATAGAGATGTCTTGTGGAGTAGGGCAGACTTGACAAGTAGGCCAATTTAGCATCTAGAGGGGTTTTTGACCCAAATTACATAATCAAAAATTATTTTTCCTTTTTCTTTACAATAGGTCCAAATAGGACTTTGACTCTTTGACTTAACAGATCCTAAAAGCATGAAGAACATGCTTATCTAATAAAATAATAATAATAATAAAATTTCTTATTTTTCTTCTTTTTCTACTATATAAAATACACAATGATATAAGTACAAAGATCATTATGAATACCAAACTTAGTTACATTTTATAACATCCTATAAGTAAATGACTTGGGGATAGAACGGTTCATGAAGTCTTTGAAGAGACAATATTTTAGAGTGGCTAGCTAAACCTTGCTAATTCAAAGAGAGGACCTTCTTTTGGAACTTTGAGAAGGGCCTCAAGCTATAAGTTCCCTTAAAAAGAAATATTGTTTCCCATCTTGAATCTCATAACTAGGTTGATGATGGGCCTTGGAGAGAAAGGATTTACCTCCTATGGAAAATGAGAAGCGAGATGGTTCCTCAAAAAGTCTCATTCCTCCACTAGGATCCGAGCGGGGAATGCAATGTTCCACAAGGGGAGGGGATGGGGAGCATCCAATTGAATAAAGATTATATAGTGGGGGGGAGAAGGGCAAGGACTAGGGAATAGAACCGGGGGAGGGGAGGGGGTTGAAGGGATGGGAGTCCCCCAATAAGAGAAGGGGGGAATGGAAGACTATGTAGAAGGGAGGGAGAAAATAGGTGGGGTATAGGATATGTGATCCCCAAGAGCGGTTTAAGAAGATTACCAAGGGCATCAGATAGAAATTTAGGTAATAATATGAATTCATTCATCATCAAAGAGAGAAAAAAACTAGGAGAGTAGCATGGATCATGTTATGTACATGAATATATCAATAAATAATAATAATAAGTATAATTAATAAATATTAAAGGACATGTCTATTAGTTGGGACATGACTATTCATGAAAAGGAACCCCACCTTGTATTTATGCGTGGCCCTCATTTGTAACCGGACCATATCAATTCCTTCACATAATATACAATATATTATTTACTCCTATATGGACTTCTTTACTATATTCAAAGTATTCTAGATTAATTAACTCATGAAGGAACTCTATTCGTTAATATTTTCTAAAGGGGAAGATAATTCTATAAACATACATAAATATATATTATAAATAATAATAACTTACTATCAATGAAGGGGCACATATGAAAGGACAAGGCCCCACCAACATACATGAATCTTATGAAAGGGCACACCTAGCCTAGTATATAAAATCATGGCATTCATTCACCAAATATTAAATATATTATTTACTCCTATATAGACTTTTTACTTTATTCCAAGTATGTTGGATTAATTAACTCATAAACGAATATGTTCATTACATACCATAGCTAAGGAGGGTTGTGCTACTAAAATAGAGGGCGGTCCTGAAGTGACCTTTACAACTTTGACTACCATGGAGTGTTGAGTTGGAACCTGAGGATAGCATGGAGCAGGAGAGACATGTGTAGGCATCTAACCAATGTCAATATCCTCACACTGAGGTGGTGAATTTTGCTACTTGACATGTTGTGAAAACTACTGAATATCCAGGGGAAAATTTTGTGGGGAGTTCAGTGGAGATAGAGAATTGGACTTTCTCTTTCAAACCCATTTCTTCCTATTGCATTTCCAAAGTTTTTAGTCCCTACTCAAGTGGTTGTATGTGTGGCAGAGGGAACATTTGAATGGGATGCCTTCATAATCGATATTCTAGTGGTGTATGATAGCCCTAGCATTGATAGAAATCGACTCAAGTAACCCTTGGGACAGTTTAATACCCAACAAAATGTCAACGATAACCATAACACCCATCCGTTGAAAACATAAATCAACATCATAATAAAACCTTGTAGTGCTTCCTACCTCCAAAAATACACTCTCGAGCCAAAACATGGGAGACAGAGCTGGAATCAAACCCATATGGGGACCACATCCATGTTTTTTGCTTTGGAATTGAAACTAGTGGACTATGATTTTAGAAATAGGGCTTGTGAGCCCCATGACCATTTATGTGCCATAATTTTCGTTGCATCTTTTGCACTTGAAGCCTTCCAAACCATCCAACCTTTTGTAAAGAGCATGTAGTGAGGTGAGTATCCTAGAAGATGTTTGATGTTTAAATTTATCCACCTGTGTAGGACCACTGTTAACATTCACCTATTGTAAAAATGACCAACCACCACCATATCTTCCATCTTATGAATTTCATTCAATTGAATTTCCTTTCCCAAAAATAAGGACAGTTCCTTGGGTCTGTGTTTAATACACTTCTACATTTTTTTTTGGTGGTCCAGCTAGAGAGACTATATGACCGACCTCCCCTTGAGGAATATTGTCTCTACTGTGTATTTTCGGGGTGGGGAAGTTGATTGGAAAACTAGAAGGGTGGAGGGGTGGGGAGGGGGCAAGTAGTGAACTGATAATAAGGGAGGGAGAGGAGGGGGGAATGATCCACAATCATCTAAGTGCTTAAATGGTAGAGATCCATTAGGGAATGCGACAAGGGGGGTCATTCAAAAGGGGAGGTCACTAGATGGAGAATTTTAGTCAAGCGTTGCATGAAAGTGATTGGGAATCGAGTGGCACATATTTTAATGTGCTTTGACCTGCACCAAATTACAAAGGAGCCAATGATGGATACATGCTAAGGGGGAGGTCATGTGATGAAATGGTATCATCATCAAGGAAGGGAGAAAAACATATGGTGTAGGAGAAGGGAATGTAACTGACAAAAGTGCTAATTCCATGCAAATGTTGACTCCTTAGGGGTTCGTCGAGTAACCCACTAGGTCTTCGTACCCATCAAGTGACATTTTGAGGTTTCAAGCTTTGACATGGCACAAGGGATCAGGGATATTCTGAGCTAGAGCATAGGGTTTTCCCAAGGAATAAAACCCTCGCAGAGTCGTGTTTTCATCTCCTACCTGCATATATTGTTGCCATATATATATAATTTATATATATATGAATTAAGGCTTACGATTGATCGACATAAAAAAAAAAAAAAAAAAAAAAATTAATAGGGTCTTGACTCCATTTTTATTAATAGGATATTGACTCCTTTGGTTATTTTTTACTGTGCTCCCTAGTTAATATTTGACTTTGATTATTCCTTTTATTCTATATAGATTTTGAAACTTAATCTATTTCTTGATCTTATTTATTATAGTTGGATCCTAGTACTTAATGTTAGTAATTAAATAATATTTTTCATAGTTAGCTCTTTATTATGGTTGGTATTTTCTTTTACTTTGTGCCTTGTTTGAGGTTTGACTTTGTATGTTTGATTCCTTAGCCTATTTCTTGATTTAATTAATATAATTTATTAATTCCTATTAATTAATGTATAATAAATATCTTATTAGTAAAGTAGTTGTTTAATATAGCCGTTGTATCAATTAATGGTCTCTACATTGATCCCTATTTAAGTTGGTGCCATGATTTGCCTCTTCATCTTATCCTGGGAATGAACCACATTCGATGGTTTGAAACGCGTTGACAAAAATTATCCTATGTGATTTCTACCGAAAAATTTTGTTCTTAAATAAAAAATATCATAGAACATTTCAAAGAAAATTGTCATACACATGTATGTAGCTGTATAATTTATTTAAATTAAATAATAATAACAATAATAGATTTCAAAGAAAACTACCATATACTTTTGTCTTTAGCTATATATTATATAAGGGTTTTGATAGAATTAGAAAAATAAGAATATTTCTATA